>BDUI01001224.1:87855-134902 GCA_002335545.1 Apodemus speciosus
ATTGACTTTGAGAAAGGTGGGGCTAGTTACTTAGATACTTTTAGCTAAAAATGACAAGGCTTTAAAATATGACTGTCACTTGTTTTCAACCAAAACCTTTTTAAGACTTTTTAAACAAGAATGGCAACCCTGTCTGTCCCCTCCCAGACTGCCCATCACTTTGGGTTTTCAAAATGAAAGCACAAGAGAAAGAGTGGGGCGCACAGGTGCCTGGCGTGTGCATACCCCTGCACAGCTGTGTTGCGCCCTGGCTGAGCAGTTCCATCCAGGAAACTGAGGCCTCCTCTGCTACTTGCCAATTCCACTGCCATTAGTGTGAATTCCTTAGGGTGCTCCAGCAAACAAGCATCTGCCCCATTGTTTAGATATTGTCTTTTTGGTAGTCCAAACATTAGGGATTAGGGACAGCAGTGTTTTTTGTTTAAGCAGTTAGAGCCAGATGCTTCCTCTCCCACTGGATGGTAACTCCCCAGATCCCAGACAGAGTTGACAGATCTTTTGACAAGCAAATGGCATCCCATCAGAAAACCAAGAAAAAAAATCCAACATTGCCACTAGATTGTCTTTTAATTCAAGTGAGAGGAAGATGGCAGAGAGAGGCTGATTTGTCAGGACAGTGTCTTTGGAACAGCGTGTGTTTTCTGACTGTGTGTCTGCTCAGTCAGTCCTGAGCGGCTGGACAGGCTGCTTTTCAGCCTGATAAGTGCTGGAGCTCCATTCACAGGCGTCACTGATTCCAAAATAGTCACATCATCTACACTGAAATCTCCTAATACTAATCAGTAGAATTAGCTAATTTTAGACTGCTGCAATCAAACTGCTTCCAGCTACAGTAAAAGCCCATTAATTTGAGCACACTAATTCAGAACTTAGAGGAAATCCAAATTTGAGATAATTCACAGTAACTACTATTTTTGCTATATAAAAATATTTGAGAGCGTCTTCCCTTTATTCAATCTTCATCTGTATAAAAGGAATTCTGTTTAAAATGGGTACCCTTTTCAACGGAAATGCTCAAGGTACCAAGGATCCCTTCATTGTGCCTTCAGCTTGGAGTTTAGCAGTTCTTGTGTGTAAGGCTCTTTCTGTGCAGGGCGATCCCTTGTTCTCTCTCCATTGTGGGGATGTTAGATATTGCAGCCTTTCACTCCATGTCTGTATTTATCCCATGATTAAATTACTTTGTGATCTTGACTGCAATTTAAATACAAGTATGTGTCTTTGTAAGTGTTCTGTAAAGCAGACGTTGCACTAACCGACTGCCTGCTCTCATTTACCCGCAAGTCTTCAAACTTTAGAGTGTCTCCTTTCCTAGGCTGTGGAAGGAGAATCTCTCTCTAGCAAAATTTCTGTGACAAAGATTTACAAATAGTACACACCCTCAGCTCTATGCCTCAACAGTTGTTTCACTGTACTGCTATCTGACTGCTGAACGTGCCTGCCCTTCTCCAGCCCCCAGTGAGCATAAAGACTGATATCTAGGATTGGAACCAACCCTCCAGCTGCTTTTTGCCACCCAACCTGTCTTGCCTCTCTGATGCCGTTTTCCCAGGCCTGAATCCACCTGCTATTTTACTCTGTCATTGTGAATTTGTGACAGTGGCAACCCTGAGCTTCTAGAAATGATTACTGTGAAATGGATTAATTTTGGTACCATTTGAAACTGTGCTCATATTCACGTGTCGACTAATGTCATCTGGGGCATCTGTACATTCAGTCATATGTTGGGATTTCAAATGGGGCCTGGGGGCAACAAACCAACTTGCTTCTGACCTTTCTCACGCACGCTTTCTGGCTCCCTTTTTACGATTGTCGAGTTTAGCTGTTAACTTTTGTCTCTTTCTGTGTAAGAAAATAATGGTTAAAATAAAGATCATATGGCATCCACTTATACCTTGTCCTGGTCGATCACAGGTCCTAGAAGACTACCCATATTTTGCAGAGTGTGGAAATCTGGTGGTCAAACTTGTAGAATCAAAAGTCAGATTGTATAGATAAGGAAACAGCCCAAACCAGTTTAGGAGCCAGTGGGAAGCAGAGATAGTCTGGATCCTGAAGTTTGTGCTTACAGTGTGTAATATGATCTTATGACCCATCCCCCTGTGGGATGAGGTTAGTAAGATCTGTCACAGATCTTGTTTAGCAACTTCCTAGTCACCGGATCTCTGGTTAAGTGAAGACTGGGTTCAAGTTTTGAAGCTCTAGATACTCTCCCCAAAGATAAGTACCTTAGGACTGCAGGCTAGCACGTGCAAGGAAACTAATACACCAAGAAGCCCTGGACTTCTGAAGTGTCCATAGTGAGGAGGATGCATGGGCTGTTTCTGAACTATCACAGCCAGAAATTATTGAATACTGAATTTGTGATACGCCCTGTACCGGTGTGAACTGAACCATCCCTCCCAAGACATGGGCTTTATAATCAACTCTTATTTCACGCCCAAGGGAAGCATAGCCTGATTGGGCATGCCATTTGACTAAGGGTTTATGGGGAATAGGTGCTAGGTTTATCTCATGATTGTATTATCTTACTTCATGCTATTCTGATGGCACTGTAGGGACTCCCACGGAGAAAAGACCGAGTTTGGCTTTCATGTTGATTGTCCATTCCTTCAGCATATCCCTGCCTTTCCTGTCCTACTATTAACCTCAGAAGTGCAGTAACCATGTAAAACATCTTTTCCACTTCTTCCCTAGAGCACAGCATGGTGCTTGGCTTACAGTAAGTGTTCAACTAGTTATACTCTCTAATTAAAGTCTCAGTGCCATGACTTAGCTTTCTAGGGCTGCCATCACAAACCTGCAGAGTCTGGTGATTTATACGAGAACTTATTTCCTCTCAGTTTTGGAGACCGGAAATCAAGATGAACATCCCTGCAAAGTTCGATCCTTCTAAGGCCTATGTCCTTGAGTTATAGATAGCTCCCTTCTCCCTGTGTCCCCACATGGTCTTCTTTCTGTGCTCATCTGTATTCTAATTTCTTTAGGGGGACAAGTCACACAGGCTCAAGGGCACCTTAGAGAGTTAATTTTATCCAACTTATCACTTGCAAGATTTTAACTTCTAATGTTGTAACTCAACATATGAATTGGGGGATACTGTTCAGTCCAGAACACTCTAGCCATGACTAGAGGAGTCTTTTTGCTTCCTCCTTCCCCAAACAGAGACAGAGAACATGGGAGTGAAGTCAATGACAGGAGGATAATATATGAAAAACTCCAGGGTCTCACAAGTCCATGCTGCTGTTAAGGAAATGGGATGCCGGGGTTGCATGAGGGAAAGTCCTGTGCAAGATGAGGTGCCAGGCCATTTAGGCCATGTTCAGAATGGCTCTGCCCTAGTAATAATGGGAGGGCATAGAGAGGTGCTTTAAAGAGCAAGAAGACCTGTCCAGGTGTGTTACCTGCTATATGGAGATTGGGTGGAAAAAATTTAAAAAACAAACAAAAACACAAATGGTCAGGTAGGTAGGCCAGGTGTCTGCAAGAGACAGACAAGAGACAGCAGCTAGAGGGGACAAAGAGAAATATAGTAATAATAAGGTTTTGTTATGGCCACATAGCATTTAAAATGAACATTGTGAAGATTTTGAAGCCTCAAGAGGGTTTTGGGACCATGAATTTGTTACCCAAATGAGCCCAGTTAATTCTTTTGTTGGAATCTTTGGTTCACCCTGGAAGAAATGTATATTACTATAATTATGAGGCAGAACCCTGAAACGGAATTGATAATTGGAAAGGGGAGGATACATTCAGATTTAGAGGGTGTGGCCATTCCCTGTGAACAGGGTTACTGGAGGACCAACAGGAAACACAGATTGGAGATTCATTCTGGCATAAGTCATGGGTATAATATGGAGGCTTTGGAGCTGAGGAAGACATCCTGGCTTTGTATAGGAGAGATCAGTGTTGCTCCAGTTACCAGAAAGAATGAAAGATTGGAGAATGATGTGAAATGCTTCCAGGAAAGGTGATGCCTACAGATTCAACAGAGGTATCAGAATGACTCTAGCAAGGGCTGCTTTCAGATGTATGGCAAAGCAAGCAGGATTGCAACGAGTAGTGTAGGGTCTTGGAGATGAAAGAATAGAGAGGGTGTGCGCGGTGGAGGCCGTGAGAGCAATGGTATAAAAGTCATTCTTACAACATGAGTAACAGGTCATTCTTCGAAAGTACTAGGAAGGTCTCATGCACTTTGTAAAATTTATAGCAATTCACATGTCCTAAGTGTTAGGAAAATGATTGGTTCAGAACCCCCCACACCCACCCCAAGACCAACTTCTCTTCATAAAGGAGATTGATTTATTTACCCCAGAGGGACAGAGGGCAGGGAATGAGTGACAAAAGCAAGAGGATGAGAGAGGATGAGAGAGAAGGGAAAGGGAACAATGGAGGGTAGAGGAGTATTTGTCCTCTACCAGGACAAAGGAGTGCCCCTGGATATAGAGGAGGCCGACTTGGCCCATAGGCAAATGGTAGTTTATAAAGGTATAATGGGAAACCCCATGTTAGGATAAAGTGTTTGGGTATGTTAATTAGGTGAGCCAAAGGGGACTTTTAAAAAATTATGATTCTTTATTGTTACATCTTGAGAAAGCCCAGTTTTTAACTTATTTTTTATTCACTTTACATCTCACTCACTGCCACCTCCCAATCACCTCCTCCCACAATCCTTCTTCCACATCCCCTCTGGAACATTATTTTTTTCAAATCCTATTTTTAATGATGGTTTGTAAATGCTTTATCCTTTCTTGTAGCCCACCACCCACCAGAAATGGACCTGTTTAGAAAAGTTCTTTGGAGCAACTCCTGTCGTTGTTATCTGGAAATCCGCAGTTCAGTTTACAGGTCAATAGGCAGCAGCTCGATTCACTCGCAAACACCTCACTGATACACCAGCAGTCCACTTCAGTAGAGAATAGCAACAGCTGTGACAGGATTTAGCAGAGACAGCCAGGCATCAGCCTTGGCTCGAATCAACAGGAGGGGCTAGGAAGAACATCAGGAGAAATTCTCAGCTGTGCCTCTCTCAGGGAAGTGAAGTTCAGTGAAGATGTGAGACCCACAAGTATTGCACAAATAGCTCTATAAGCAAGCCTAGCTTAGCCTCCTTCACTGTCAGGTCCTATTTATACTCTCCAAACATCATGAGTCCTCCTCAGGTCTTGCCTCAGCATGGATCTTGCTTCAGCATGTGTGCCCAGTCAGCCTGAGTCTGTGGAGTCCCAACAAATGGAGCTCAACTATGCAATGCAAGGCAGAGCAATATATATGTGTAGTTAGCAAAGAATCCTTCATCACGTGTCCTTTCATGTGTTTGCATTAGCATAACATCCTCTCTCCTGTGTCTGCTTCAGTGAAAGGTTTCTTCACAAGCTTGTCTTAGTCTTTCACCTGTGTCCAATTCAGGAAAACACTCCTTCGTGTGCTTGCTCTAGAAAAATGCCATCCAACATACCATCCAGTTTCTGGCTATTATGAATAAAGCTGCTATGAACATAGTTAAGCAAGTGTCTTTGTGGGGATGTTGGAGCATCTTTTGAGCATATGCCCAGGAGCGAGATAGCTGGGTTGTGAGGTATAAATATTCTCGTGTTTTTTGGGGGGGAGGGGGAGAAACTGCTAAATTGATTTCCAAAGTGGTTGTTCAAGTTTGCACTCCAACCAGCAATGGAAGAGTGTTCTTCTTGCTCTACAAACTTGCCTCAAACTGTCACCTGAGTTTTTGATCTTAGCCATTCTGATGGGCGTGAGGTAGATCCTCAGAGTTGTTTTGATTTGCATTTCCCTGATGACTAAGTACTCTGAACATCTCTTTAAGTGTTTCTCTGGCGAGATTCCTCTGTTGAGAATAGATACAGAAAATGTGGTATATATACACAATGGAGTACTACTCAGCTGTTAAAAACAATGACTTCATGAAATTCACAGGCAAATGGATGGAACTAGAAAATATTATCCTAAGTGAGGTAATGCAGTCACAAAAGAACACACATGGTAACATGGTATGCACTCACTGATAAGTGGATATTAGGTAAAAAGCTCTGAATATTCATGATACAACTCATAGACCATATGAAACTCAAGAAGAAGGAAGACCAAAGTGTAGATGCTTCAGTCCTACTTAGAAGTGGGAACAAAATAATGATGGGAGGTAGAGAGGGAGGAAGGGACCTAGGAGGGAGAGAGAAGGGGGAGGGGAATCGGGGCAGGATCAGGTGTGGGAGGAGACTGGGGAGATGTACAGAGGGTCAGGAAATTGAACAGAGATATATAGTAGTGGGAGATGGGGAACTGGGGGTAGCCACCAGAAAGTCCCAGATGCTAGGAAAGCAAGAGGCTCCCAGGATCCAACATTGATGACATTAGCTGAAACACCCAACAAATGGGAGCTAGAACCTGTAGAGACCATATCCAGAGGTTAGGGCATGGCCCTCAGTTGACAGATGGGGCCACCCACCCATCTCAAAATTTTAATCCAAAATTCCTCCTATCAAAAGGAAACACAGGGACCAAGTGTGGAGCAGAGACTGAAGGAAAGGCCATACAGAGTCTGCCTCACCTGGGGATTCATCCCACATGCAGTCACCAAACCCAGACACTATTGCAGATGCCAAGAAGTGCTTGCTGACAGGAACCTGATACAGCTGTCTCCTGAGAGGCTCTGCCTGAGTCTGACCAATACAGATATGGATACTTGCAGTCATCCATTGGACTGAGCATGGGGAACCCAATGGAGGAGTTAGGGGAAGGACTGAAGGAGCTGAAGGGGATTGCAACCCCATAAGAAGAACAGTATCAACTAACCAGACCTCCCAAAGTTCTCAGGGACAAAACCACCAACCAAAGGATATACATGGAGAGATTCACAGCTCCAGATGCATGTGTAGCAGAAGATGGCCTTATCTGGCATCAATGGGAGGGGAGCCCCTTGGGCCTGTGGAGGCTCAATGCCCCAGTGTAGAGGAATACTAGGGTGGTGAGGTGGGAGTGGGTAGGTGGGTGGGTGAGCACACTCATAGAAGCAGGGGGAAAGGGAGGGGGTGGGAGGTTTGTGGAGGTGAAACTGGGAAGAGGGATAGGATTTTAAATGTAAATAAATCAAATAACCAATAAAAAATTAATCACAAAAAAACCAATATTCCTCTGTTGAGAATTCTGTTTAGCTCTGTGCCCCATTTTTTAATTGGGTTATTTGGGTTGTTAGTGTCTAACTTCTTGAGTTCGTTGTATATATTAGCCTTCTGTCAGATGTAGGGTTGGTGAAGATCCTTCCCCAATCTGTGGGTTGCTTATTTGTCCTTTTGATAGTATTCTAAGGGGGCTGTTGATTGCTGGACTTCAGTACTTTGACAGCTGGACCTTGGTAATCAGTCTTAAGAGGAGGAAGTGGCCAAATAAGGAAATAGACGTTGGAGACTAGCTGTAGAAATGTAACCTAAGGGTTTTTCAGCAAGGAAGAGGGAAAAGGGAAGGACAAAGCCTGCCAGAGCCATACTTGCCATACTCAGGATAGCTAAAATCCTGCCACTAAACATGACTTCTGTGCTAGGAACAGAATGTTTTATATTCTATGGTTCTTTATCTATTGCTTGAAAGCTGAGCTCAGCAGATAGGCTAGAACAGTTATAGTTGGGAAAACTGGGAGAAGGGAGGGGTGTTGGGAAACTGAGGGAGGAACAGTTGGGAGAAATATTTAAAGGGGTCTGGGATGGAAACTGGGAGGAGGGCTAGCAGGGAGGAGGGCTGGCAAGGAGTAAAGAGAACTGGTTATAGTTTGCAAGAAAAGGAGACATTAAAAGGACAAAAAGGGAAAAAACATATTTTACATGTGTGTGTGTTTCACATGTGTGAGAGAAAAATTCATGTTTGTTTTTCCAAATCTGATGTATTTCTTTTGCAGAGTAACACATTGTCAAACCAGTCCACAAATACCAGTAGCATCTTTATATATCAACAACAAACACACTAAGAAAGAAAAGACTCCCATTCCTAGTAGTCTCAAAAATACTGTACAGATAATTTGACAAGAGAGGCAGAAGCACTTTTATCATAGGAGTTTAAAATCCTGGAGAGACTGAAGATGACACTAGAAGTTGGAAGACCTCTTATGTTCACAGATCAACAGAATCCTTATCATGAAAAGGGCCATGACACTTTTTATTTCCCTCCCTTTGCTCCCAAAGACCTTTGTTTTCTAGGCCAACTTCAGTTCTTTGCAGCTAGACCCTGAGCTCTTTTGTTTGTACATCCTGTCTCTTTAAGGCTTCCCTGGGCCCCCTTCTCCTTCCTCTCTAGTGTGGGTAGCAACCTGGGGCTTGAAGTGTGACATAAGTACCAGTTGAATGTCTATATGGTCTATAAACTGCATTAGCTGCCAGGATGGTATGATCTGCTAGGTTCCTTTGCTTGAGCTTTGGGATGTAGCTGTCTAAGATGGGCTGAGGGTAGGCCTTGGGGGGCAGGATGTCATTTCATTAAATGGCATTTGAGATTTCTCTTAAGACCTTTGTCTGAATTATTACACTGTATGATGGTTGTTAATATTGTCAGTTTGAAATAGTCTAGAATCACCTGAGAAGATGGTCTCAGTGAAGGACTGCGTAGTATTGGCCTGTGGATGGATGGTGTCTGTGGTGGATTGTCTAAATTAAAGTAATTAATGTAAGAATGCAAGAATTGAGCTGAGCATGCATGCATTTCTCTCTAACTTTGACTGTTGATACTAGAAMATAAAGGAATTCCAAAAAAAAAAAAAAAAAAAAAAAAAKAAARTRWTAAGATCACAGWRMTCTGTGAGTAGAGAGCTTAAGGTCTGTTATGAAGCCCCGCTTTTTCCCAGTGTACATCTGTGAAACTACAATACACAGTTTGAAATTCTGGTTTGACTCAATCTTCCACATGAAGATGGGAAGCTGATGTTTAGAGAATAAAAGGAAGCAGCTTATCCAAGATGCCTCATTGAAAGGCTAAGAGTGACTTTCTGGTAACTGACTCCAGACCTAGGCTCCTGGATTTCTGCCATCTCTCACCACTGCTGCCAAAGCAGGGGGAAATAGGAAGCTGAGTAGAGAACTCAGCTTGTTTAACAGCGGGAAGAGGCTAATGACTGAAAGGTATTGTTGGAAGCAGGTCATGAGGCAGCCAACACAGACAGACAGACAGACAGACAGACAGAGGCACACACACACAGGGGTGGGGGAGCTTGTCTGTTTAGATACCTTCTTTTTGTAGGAGCTGAATACCTTCAGGGTTCAGCTTAAAACTTGCATGTATTAACTGGATGTGTTTGATCCCAGCAGAATAACACCTTAAGGAAAAACATGGAATGTTTCCTGTGAGGAAACTTGGCTTGAAGGGAGAGTATGCTTTCACCCCGTGGGTCCCTTTGTGGTAATAACATAGCTTGTATTTTAATAAAGATTCAAACCCTCCAGCAGATAGTTCACAGGGAAGAAATGCAGATCAATAAACAAATGAAAATGGCTCAGGTTTATTCATAATTAAAGCATTATAAATTAAAGCAAAAAATGAGATAGATATCATTTTTCACCCATTATAATGATGCCTGTTTAAAAAGTCCCATAATATCTTTTGTTCACTCTGCTGTAAAATTTAAAAAAAGGCATTTTATTTCCCTTGGTGGGTCCCACTTTATGCAGCCTCCTTGGATGCACACTGATAGTATTGCCAATACAAGTCAAAGTCATTAACACACAATCCTTTGAACTCCCACAGTGTCACTTCCTGTTGTATGACTGCATGCCTGTGAAGAATGCCCCAGAAACACCCAGTCTCACTGCTTTGTAGAAGCAAACATCTCTGAACACTCATGGCATTCACAGGTGAGGGAAAAAAGTAGTGGGCTGAGTCAAAAAGAAACTTGATACTTTTGTTGTGACACAGCTGGGGAGCTCAGAGCATACTGTTCTCTTAGAAAATAAGTTGGCTAAAAGCACACTCCTCAGATAAATGATTTCATTTGAGTGAAGTCTTTGTACACTGCCAACTTAGAGACTCACCACTAAACCAAAAGTGTTCCGGTCTCATCCTTCCCGTTCCCGGGGACATCTGTCTAACTCCCGTGTAAGAGCTCCCTGGCTTCTTCTCTATCGACGCACTGGGTTTCTGTAGTCCACTTCGCACAGTGGCCATGGCCATCTTTCTAGACCTGGGTATGATTGAAGACTTGGAAGAACTATAGACCTTTGACATTCCAAGATTAACACAATAGACCCTGGAAGACCTTCAGAGTATTTGAATTACAAATTTAGGGGCATTTCAGATGGAAATTATGATATAGCTAAAGTTGCATAAAGGTGAACATGTTAGACATGTTCTATGTAACAATTTTAAAGTCATRCAGAGGATTGTGTCTTATCTTCCAGCCATTTTTGGCATCCAATGCAAGAGAAGGAGGTAGGGAAGAAGGTTGAGTGCTTGTGTTTCTGAGTGACCATGGGAGCCCAGGAATGGCAAAGGATATCTCTCAACTTTTGCTTTGATTCAGGTGTTGGTTTGCTATGCCACCAGGGGGCAGTGCCTTCAAATTCACACAGACCATTATTTCTGTTCCCAGGAAGCCCCAGTGGGTCAAGTAGAGTTGGCAGCAAGAGGTAAGGAGCCAGGGCAAGGAACCTTAGCTCAAGGCCATGTGGCAAGTTAGTGCAGCTGACTTCTGAGCTCTTCTCTCAATCCAGCCACCACTCAGGGAGAGAAAACTGTTAGCTCCATTGTCTATCAGACAGACTGGGAACAAACAATAGCATTGTTCAACCAATACTGAGGAGGAAAGGCAGGACATGGTTGTCAAATAAAATACAGGATATCAACTTGCACTTGGATCCTGAATTAACGTGAATAATTTTAGTGTAAGTAGATTCCAAATGTTGCATGGACCACAATACTGATGTTAATAATGACTTTTTCTTATCTAAAGTTCAAATTTGTTGGTTAGTGTAGCTTTGTTTGCTCAGTCTGGCAACTGTGGTTGCACAAAAATGTAGGTTCAGCTTCTACAGCTCCTGGGTTTTACCGAAGGCAATCAAGACCCATTAATATTAGTTTTGAGCTAAGCGAGGGAGCTAGTGGGGGTAGGGGTTGCCAAGCCACATTCTCTTAGTCTTATTTCCTCCTCTTCCTTCCTCCTTTTCTTCCCCCCTCCTTTTGTCTTCTCTCTTCCTCTTTTTAACTGAGCCCAGCTGTGATTGATTCCTTTGACACATAACCTCTTCTTCCTTTAGTGGCTCTGGAACTTAGGAGCCAGGGTTTGACCATTAATAATGATATTAGCCTAAGGCGCTACAAGGAACATAGCAGACAGGATGTACGTGCAGATTTGTAAGTATATAGGAATTCACTTAAACAATTGGTTCCTGGAACTTAGGGGAAAGTGGCTGGTGGGAACTCAGGCAAACATTGTTACTGCAGTTCTGGAGCAGAGTTTTGTCTTCCTCCTGGAAGCCTTAATTTTTGCACTGGATTCTTTCAGCAGATTGGCTGAGTAGTAGCACCTGACTGAGTGGCATTCCCTTCATTTAAAGTCCACTAGGGATAATAATCACAATTACAGCATACCTTTACAGACGTATTGAGAGCTGAGTGTCTGGTGGACTCACTAGGGGTCAGGACCTGACTAAATTGACACATTCAGCTGGTCTAATTAGTAGGAAAACTGAGGCAGGGCTGAAATTTACATCAGTGTACACAAGTCCAGCATGTCTCTCTTACCCCACCCCCCACCCCCAGGCATCCTGCTCAGGATTAAGATCAGAGAAGGTCATTCGCTTTGCCTGGTGACTGCATTGGAGGAGGCAGGATGTTCTGTACAGAGAATCTCCTCTGATAGAGTGCTGTACCCTAGATTATTATGCAGTGCTGGGCTCGTGGGAACCATGATAAGCCTGGGACCTGATACTGATTTGGGCACTTATGGATGCTTGGGACCTATGCCAGCCCTTGTCTCTTCCTAGACCATCATGGAGGATGGAACCAACCCATTCATGAGTAGCAAAATCAAGGGGTAGTGAATCCGGGCAGTTCCCACAAGCAGTAAGTCTTGGAGCTCTATCTCTTCTCTTAAGTTGCTTACATAGCAGCAGAAACAAAGGCCACGAGCTCCACCAACAAGATACAGTGGGATCACAAGGTGCCAATTCAAGGCCTGAGCAAAGAGCAGGAGATTTGGCTCCACCTCTTCTGACAGTATAAGTCCATTGCACTTCCTCATGTCTTCTCTGTGCCGTCCACCCTGAACACAGTTGTAAATGAATACCTGGTGGTGATGGCAAGAGGTTCCTCTGGTGTCAAAGAAGAGTTAGAAATGTTCACTTCTGAAGATCTGGGGACTGGAAACATTGAACAAAGCCAGGACCAGCTGGTGATGCCAGGTGAGACTCCCCTAAAAGGCTCCTTGGCTATAGTTATTCATGTGCATCTACTTGTGCTTCTTCTACAACAACCCACAGCTGCTGTGTATGCTGTTCACTTAGCCTGGAAGGCTGTTTGTCTATTTTAGGACACTCAGTGTTGATTCCTGCTTTTACCTGCCATATGAGCCTGTTTGGATTTTTAATCATCCATGGATCATTTGCTTATCTGAATTTACACTGATAAATTCTTTTCTTATTTGTATTTCCTATTCTCCCTCATACAGAGATTGTTGATGTTTGAGATTTCATCTGTTGATCAGTAATCACTCTACAGAATCCTAGGCCCAGTGTCAGGTCTTCCAGTAAATACATACTGAATTGTTGAACAGATGAATAGATAGGCTGGAGTCAGAAGTGAGTGGATACTGAATGATTTCTAAACCTTTGAGAGATTCTTCCTGCAGTCTCCAGTATCTAGAAAGTCCAGGTACAATGTTTAACAGTATTCACAGAAGTCTTTGTTCTTCTTTCTAGAAGTGACAGACTGTGGATCCCGGTCTTTGGGGGAAATGCAAAGACATCCAAGGGCAGAGCAAAAACTTGCTGGATCTGGTTCAGGCCAATCATTTTGGAATATGACCGGACCTCGTCCCAAGAAAGGGGTATTGACATATGGTAGCTAGGTTAAGGAGGGGAGTACTTAGTTTTGGGGTTCCAGTCTGCCCATGGTAGATATAGCTAGAAGTTGATTATTGGGAGGAGGAAGCTTCTGTATGCTAAGAAAGCAAATGAGAGCAGAATAGTCCATTGGAAGGTCAGGGATGTCCTGTGTAATGCTAGAGCTTGAATGCTGGAAATCTGCATACCAACAAACATGTTGACTGGAGAATGCATCTATATTTGGCTCTCTGCATGCATAGGTCTTGCATCCATTGAGTTAACCAACCATTGGTGAACAATATCTTGGGGGTGGGGGTGGGCAATCACATCTGTAGAGAACATGTACAGGAATTTTTCATGCCATGGTTCTCTACACAATATAGTGAAAGATAGCATTTACATTTCATTAGACATTATAACTAATGTAAACATTATTTCAATTATATAAGAAGATATGCTTGTGATATAATATGACATTTTTCATAAGGGACTTGAGAATCTCCTGATTTGGGTAACTATAGGGCCAGGGTCTAGAAACAGTTCCCGTGCATACCAAGGGATGACTATACAATTCTTTGTAAATCTCCACAGTGTGAAATGGTGTTTTCTTTTAAATTACTTAAAATAAGCTGAGGATTTATATTCTTCTTCAGTAGCTAGCTTGGCCTTTCAAAAGATATCTGTATGTAAAAGTTCTACCAGATGACAGAGAAGCCAGTCACTGTGCTACCCTTGCTACAGCATGCAAGGCTAGAAGCTACCAATAGACACAGTGGGGATGGGTAGGAAGATGATCTATCTTAGGACTCCTATGGGGTGCACTGTTGATTCTGGCACAATGTAGGGGCTGAGCAGGTGACTTGGAATGGTGTTTCCTTATTTTTCTGTAGGGACATCAGGTGCAGAGGCCTTGGGTGCCAAGAGAGCAGAGCCATGGTGATGCCCATCTCCAGGAGTTTCCTGGCAACTTCCCAGGGGGGAGATTCCCTTATGAGCGGTAAGGGATGAATTGCCTTGTCTCTGGTTACCTGGGAAGGAACGAGCAGGGGACAGGGTCATAAGGACTGCTGAGCATCCAGGTCAAGAAGCAGTTGTATGTACCTGAAGTACTGGGGTACTATTGCCTCTTTTCCATTTGGGATCTTCATAAGCTCTAGCAGAGCCTCGCACTTCTTTACTACACAAGGGAAAGACTGGAGTATTTATCCAAAAAAGCTTCCAGGCTTACCCAATTGCTCTTTAATTTGCCTATGACAACCAGCACCTCTGACCTTTGTATCATTTTCTTTCAACAGTCTGGAGGCAGATATAATGGCAGAGATTGGCCTGGAAGAGCTCAATGGCCTGGAGATGGAAGTCATGAGAAGGCAGGTAAGCATCTGCTGTGCAGGTGGAGCAAGCATCACAGTGCCTTGGCAGTTGTGAACAAAGCCACCCCCTGAGTTTTCATAGCCTTTTTCATAGTTACATCCTGTAACAAAAAAGGTGAGGTCAGGCTCTTTTCTCTTCTTCTCAGGCCTCATGGCTTGGGTACCTCCTTGTTGAACCCTTGACGTTCCTCTTTTCTGGACTTGCTGGTTGGGAACTGGGGAAAGAGAAAAGGAGAAGGAGGGGGGAACAAAGGCAACGAATTTTATTTTGTTTTATGGTCGTATTCCTCCCCTACCCTTAAGCATTGCCTTTCCCGTAAGAGTGATTTCTGTTCACCAGTCCTGTGTTTGGTCCCTCTACAGATGCAAGTGATTTCCGGGCGGCTGCGCATCCTTGAGGACCAGGATGCCACCTGGCGTCATAAGGAGGCTGTGCTCTTTACTCTGTTGGTGTCGGTCTGCATAGGCAACCTGTGGCTTTGGCTGCGCCGGTGAAGTTTCACAGGCATCACAACCTTGATGGAGCTATCCCCTCTTCCCTCTTTCCTTTGCTTCCGGAGATGCCCTTGCCTACTCCTTTCTATCTCCCAGCAGCCCTCAGGTAGCAGTTGATTCATTTTTAAACTTCTGCTCAGGCCTCCTGCCTGGAGATGAACCACGCTCTTGTGAGATTTTAGCTGCTGGAAGGCTAGGTAATCACTGGGTGACATCACACAGGCGTGTCTGGGTTGGGACGTTACTCCTCTGAATGGATAGGAGGACGATACCTGCCCTGACAGAAACACCAGCATTAGGTTTTACTATCTGCTTCTGTCACCCAGAATTTCTTCTCTTCCATCTTTTGTGAGCAGGGTTTGGCTTTGTATCCCTCCCTTGTTTGCTTCCATACTACTCAAGCCTTTGCTTGAAGAACATGCTCAATAAATGTTTCATGACTGCAGCAAAACCTGGCACCAGGAGTTCTTTATATAAAACTTGCTTGTGGCAGGGTTAAGAAGGTGCACGAGGGGCTAGTCCTCTGGTCCCAACCTGGGACTGGGTTGTTGCTATTGCCCCAAGGTTCCTGGTGTTCACCACTACCTACCATTCCCCACACTCACTGTCTCTAGCCCAGGCAAGGTTTCACACAGTCCTTCCAACTGATGTTCTGTCAGTGACTGGTTGTAGGACATATCAGAGAAACATGCCATGAAAGGACCAGAAATCTTTCCATTTTCCTGGGAAAAATAAGTTCCTTAGAGGAAAAACATGTCTCTGGGGTTTTCTAGCAAGACAGAGAAAGTTGTGTGTCTAGGCTAGGTTCTCCTGAGTCCTAGGCTATAGCGTGGCCTGCTTCCTATTGAGTGTCTGAGGAATGAGGTTTTGAAAGAGTTCTAGATGCTACAGCCCTGCCCTTCGCATCTATAGCCCTAGAAACCACCTCTCAGATAGTCTAGCCCTTGGGCAGGCTTGCCTGGCTGCCACTCCTTTACTGGGACTAAGTGGTTGACAAACATTTGAGAGCTTTAAGGTTCATTGTCAACTGGCTTGGAGTTAGCATGCATACCATCAGAGTCCAGTTCCCTGTGCCTGTGAGTTGTTTCCAGGGATGCTTAGCTCATGAGGGCTCTGATATAATGAATGTGAGAGGATCTCAGTGACTCAAAAATAACCAAGACAAATCTTTCTGGGTGTGGGAACCTAGAACTTTTACATCACCTTTGCAGCTAAGTGGAATTTCCCTGGACAACCTTATCTATCAATACTTGTCTATCTAAAGGAGAATTCTCTTACCAAATATGGAGAGAACTGAGTATAGGGGCTAGGATCCACAATGCAGAGAGAGGATGCTTAAGAGAAACAGGTAGCTGGAGGGATCTATCTGCTCACACAAGGGTATCATGTGGCAATTCCTGCCACCACCACAATGTCCCCACTGCCTTGGTGGTGCAGAAGGCCATCCCAGGGGAGAGATGGGCTTATAAAGTAGATACCTAGAGGTCTTCCCATACATGTCTATCCTAAAGGTCCCCTTTTTAATCCTGTCCCAGCTGAGCTACATAGGGAAACTCCAAGGAAGAGAGGGGTGTAACCAGGCTAGGCAAATTCTGTCCTTCGGGACCTGGGTGCTCCTGCGTCTGTGCAGACGAGACATGTTTGCAGAAAAAGTCTGGTTGAAAATATGTTGTGAAACAAAGACTCCCTCCTGGGAGCAATTTAGCTGAGTTGCAAACAAACAGCCTGGTGACCCCTGGAGGGACAGCTCCTGAGCTAGGTGCGCTCAGATGGAGTTCTTGCGTGTGCTCTGACTGCCTCTCTGTCTGCCCTGCAGTATGGCTGTTTGGTTGCTTCTGACGGGACTAGGAGTGGGTTTCTTCTAACTGCCTGCCCCACCTAGGAGGTCTCCTAGATCAGACCTCAACTGCAGCCAAAACTGTCCTTGTTAGCCTCTGTGACAGCCTGAGAGCTCAGCACTGAGCCACTTTGTAGGTTTTCTTAAGAGCCACAGGGACAAGATGACTTTTGACAGGATCCCCTGCTTGTCCCTTACGCTAATAATCCATCTGGATCATTTGTCCCCTGCTCATATTCCCCTCTACTGAAAACTGTGACTTTCTCCAAGGAGAAACAGTGTGTCCAATGTGCATGCATGTGGGAAGAAACTCATTTACACCTGGCAACAGGGGAGGGGACTCTTCTACAGTATGCTGCTAATCCCCACAAAAGTCTTCCATACTACCTAGGCCTGGGATTAGAGGAACTAGCAGCATCTTACTGCCTGGTAGCATGTGAGGGTGTAGGGCCTAGTTTTCACTGCCTTTTGCATCACTAGTGCCCAGCAGATGGAAAGTATTGGTAGAATGCCCATTAGTGTCCCCAGAGAATGATTTTGTCCAAGGTTATATATAGGTTATACTCTTGGTCTTTAAGGAGCACTTTCTATGCAAAAGCCTCCACTGAAGAACGCTCATTCTAACTACCACTGTTCTGTGGTACATTTTACCGTGTGCCATCCATGTTACATTTTCAAAATATTCAATTGTACATGCCATGCATGAATACAGTCTCCTGAATAAAGATAGACATTAACTAATACAGCCCTTAACTCCTCCTGCCAAGCCCTTCCACATGGAATAAAGTGTGTCCTGCAAGCTTTCCATGCTGTTCCATTCAGAATTTATGTGTGTCTGTGTTTGCACTAGGCTTTAATCTCAGGACATCACTTAGAGATTTCATGGCCACCCACTTTGGAAGAGCCTAGTTGTCCAAAACCCACCTGTGCAGGTGCGGAAACTAAAGGCTCCCAGCAGGGCCCTCCTCACTAGTCTGATTCCCAGTCACAGCCAGCCCTGGGCAAAAGCTGAAACTCTATATTGCAACATTTCTTTCTCAGGTTGGCCTCTAGCAACTGGGGGAAGGACGGGGAGAAAAGAGTAGGTTGTGAGAAGTACAAGGCATAGGGTGGGGACCTAGTACACTTAAGAACAGCTTAGAATCCTGATATCTTGTAAAAGAGCCAAAGGGTTTCTTGCTCCCTTTCAATTCCCAAATCCTGGTGCTTGTGAGACTCTAACTCCATTGAATTTCCCCTCTTCGGCTGGTTTCTCTTTTCTCTCCCAATATCTCCCTGGTTAAGCCTCTAATGAGGTGGGCTGCCTAGAACGCTGTCAGCACTTTAAGGCAGTGGTTTGGTGGCTATGAGCTTGCAGTGTTCATTCTTCAGATAGAAAGATTTGTACCTGCTCTGTGCAAGGGAGAGTCCCTTGGGGAGCTTGGGAGGGGCCAGACAAGCGCTTCCACAGACAGGCAGCCTAGTATCTAATCCTCAGTTGTTGATAGCTACGGCTCTGCATAGACTACATTGGAGATAGCTTCTCCAGGGGCCAAGGGGACCCTGAACTAAGCTCTCAAGCTCACTTGGCTTTGGTTACTTGCTCCATTGGTCCTCTGTTGGCTTCCTGGGCTGGTATCAAACAACGTGGGATAGATCTTTGATTGGGAGGCTGCTGCTGTTTGTTGGAGTCTCAGAGAACCTTCCCTGGCTGGGCAACAGAAGAAACAGGAACTCTCTGCAGGTTTCAGTGCTCATGAGCTCCCACGACCTTCTCTGTGATTGGAGCTCGTGTGGACAGAACAACAGATGTTGACTTTGGCCCCAGGACTCTGAAACCATCTGACTGGTGAGCAAAGTGGTATGTGTTTGTGTGTGTGTGTGTGTGTGTGTGTGTGTGTGTGTGTGTGTGTGTGTAACTTTCCTTTGCCATAGACTGGGGGCTTCTTTGGAAGTCGGGGCTAGAACTCATGAAGATAAAACCTGCAGACGTTAAAGCTGTGATTGACAAGGGCCCTCTTGTGTATGGCTCCTCAGCCAGGCAAAGGTAAATGGCTACTCAGGGGAAATTTTGAACCCTATCAAAGCAGCGAGGTGAAATATTTGGCCCCCTAGGAGGGTGGTGGCAGGAGATGTCACACCAGACTTTCCCTGAGACACTTAAACTTTGTTATCTAACAGGAAGATGATGAAGAGGATGACAGAAAGCTCTGCTAGGCACAGTTTTTGCAGAGAGTGTGGAGCCTATACACCTTCCTACAATACGTTTCTCCTTTATCTTTCTGGCCTACAGCACTTCTGGTCTTCCAAGCCTTAGAACATGGGGAATGTACAGCTTGGAGCTCTGTTGCTGTCTGTGCCATGATAAGGGGAGGGGTCACATAATAGAGTAATACTGCTGGGATTTCAACCTTTACTTTGGCTCTTGGAGGGTCACTCAGGCCTGCCCGATAAATCCTTATATTCAAGCACATACCCCAGGCTCCCCAGACTTGGGGATAAGACTCTCTGCCAATTGGACCATGCATCTGCTGGACCTTCTGATTGAGGGAAGGTTCTTGAGTCAAACCATAGGCCTAAGGCAGGAAAAGACTCCGAAGGCTGCTGTAGGTTCAGTATCTTTGTTTTGACCTACCTGAGTCCAGGAAAGGATGTGTAGGTCCCATCAACATTAGACTGAAGCAATAAGAATTTGCTACTGTTAGAATGCTTTTATTCCTAGCTTCCTGTCAACAGGACCCCAGACCCTTTTTTCTCCTCAGATTGACCTTTTCTACTTGTTAGTGGCTGCCTCTTTCAGGGAGCTTTCATGGCACTTATCTGTAACTTCAAGTTGAGGTTCAATTGTGGTAGATCAAAAGCAAGTACATCTTAGGTCATGGTTAGGAGATATTAAGTTTATAATATAGATGTGAGGTAAACACATGAGGCATGAAACAAGATGTGAAATTGTAAAAGTGCAGAACAAGTTTAGGGAATTCATTCAGTCATTCTTTAACCCATTCATTCAGTCATTCATTCAACTACTATATATCAGGTTTCTATTGTGTAAATGTAACTAAAACAGGTTTAAATGAAATAGGCTAAATGGAACAGAAATGTCCACAATGTTAAAGGCTTCTTTTTAGGGTGAAGTTTTTCTGCATGGCTTTCAAAGTGAGGGCAATAGTCAGGCCCAGGTGTGTACATACAAATTCACCTGTCAGAGAAGGTGGAGAAAAGGAAAATCTTGGGATCTGAATGCCTAAATGTAGAGAAGCAAGGAGCCAAATTCTATGCCAAGGGTGCAGATAAACCCTGAGGTAGCAAGTAGTCAGGATGGATGGGGAAGAGGAGAGAGATTTCAGCAGTAGAACAAGCAAGATTTAGGAGGTTAGTGGGAGGTATCAAAGATAATGGGCAAGTTTCTGGACTGGGGGTTTTGATGAAAGATGAGCTTTTCTCAGCTGACATACCAGAGACCTAAGACAGGAACTTGATCTGAGAAATACAGGGTTGTATCAGGTTGGGATATACATTGTCCAGGGGCCCATTGTCTGTTCTCAGGAGATATAGACAGCCAGTAAGTTCCTGGGGATATGAGGATAAGAAAGTTTTCAGGAAAAATCCAATTGCTGGGGCCCAGCCTCTCCTTAGGCATAAACTGTGCATAGCTGGTGCTAGGTATGTCACCCCACCCTCATCTTTTACAGTAAAGATGTGAGGTATGTCTTGAAAAAGGCAGACTAGACACACATTTCTGAAACCAAAGAATTCTACACTGGGAGAGCCAGCTGCTTGTTAAAGGAATAAGCTATGTGCGGTGCTGAGGGTTTTATTCACTGTAAACAGAGTCAGGCAGTGTCAGTTTCACAGAGGGATTGTCTTGAGCCTGGCCTCAGAACAGCTAATGAAAATGAAAGAGGGCTTAACATCACGGGCTTTCACCTGGCCAGTGGGCCCACATAATGAATACCTCACTTACCCTCCTCCTACCCTTAGCTCTCCTGGCTATCCTCACAGTTGAGCAACAGATAACTGTTCCTCCTGGGTGGCAGCAACCTCAGCTCCACCCTCAGAGCCTGCTACCCTTTACAAAGTTCTGGCCCTAGCTTTCCCCTTGCTTCTAATAAACAACTCCCTGGCATTATGTACTTTCCGAGTTAACCCTGTGACTGAATGTGCTTTCAGAACCAGATTGTCTAGTTGTGCATCTGTGCAGTGGGTAGTATAAGACCAGTCTAGTGAGATTGTCTTTAGGATTAAATAAATTAATTTAAGTCAATGGCTTAGCACAAGGTAAATGCACAGTAAGTATGATCTTGATACTGAATTGTGAGATTCCAGCTGCCTCATGGGAGATGCATCACTTCTTCTTGGTCTGCCATATTGCTTTGTGCTTGCCAGCCTGCCTTGATGCCCCACTGCTTATGGAGTAAAGGATCACTTGGTACCATCCCTTGCTCACCAGTCAGGACTTTTCCATGACAGTGACTGGAATCGAGAGCTAATTTCTAGCTAAGACTTAGAGATCACCTCTTTATGGAAGAGATCACAACATTGTGGGAAGTCTTTGGCTAGACTCAGTATGAACTTGAACGAGAAGCAGAGTGAGCTGAACTGTGAGAGAATCTGGGATATCTTGTCACCTAAAGGGTCTTTTGAAATCTTCCAGAAGACATATCATGACTACTTTCCCTTACCCCATGGTTCATGATTAGCATTTCCAGTCTCTATAAAGTCTGTCTTCTGAGAGTCCACAGAACCTCGTCAAGTCCTCTATCCCTTACCCCCTCTATCCTTCCTGAAGACTGGCAGTTGAAAATCTTGAAATCCTGGCTACTCATAAATGTCTGCCTATCAAAGAGCTGAGGGGTATGACCAAATTCACTGTGACTTGGGACAAGATGGATCATACTTTCCTACAGGCAATCAGAGAAAACTTGTTGATTGAAAGTTGGAAGGGAATCCTGAAGTTTAGCAGAGATGCTTGTGTTGGACACACAGAATGCTATTTTTTATACTTGTCACTCAGTGTTTAATATACCTTATTTCACAAGTTATCTTTTGAAAATTTTCCATTATCAATGAATTTGGACAATTTAATTATACTTAGCCTAATTGTGGTTTTCTTCATGGTGTGTGTGAGTGTGTGTGTACACACATGCCATTTAGCTTCTATCTGTATGTACATTTATAGTTTCATCAAGTTTGAAAAAACTTGCAAACTATTTTTTTTGTTGTTTTTGTTTTTTTATTTTCTATATTCTTTGTTTACATTCCGAATGCTTTCCCCTTTCCCAGTTACCCCCTCACCATATGTCCCCTAAGTCCCCTTCCCTCCGCCCTTTCCCCAATCACCCCTCTCCCATTTCTCTGTTCTGATACTCCTCTACCAACACCGGATCAAGTCTTTTCAGGACCTAGGTCCTTTCCTCCCTTCTTCTTGGGAATCATATGATTAGCTAACTGTGTCTTGAGTATTCAGAGCTTCTGGGCTAATTAATATCCACTTATCAGTGATTGGATTTCATGTGTATTCTTTTGCGATTGGGTTAGCTCACTTAGGATGATATTTTCCAGTTCCAACCATTTGCCTACAAATTTCATGAATTCATTGCAAACTATTTTTCAAATTGTCTCTAACTTCTTACCCTCTGGGAACTTTATGAACACCTACAGCAGGCCACTGAACTTGCCCCATAGCTTACTAATGCTGATTTGCTCTTTTGTTGGGTTCCTATAGCATTGGCATTACATGACTTATTATGAAGCATCTAGAAACATTTTAAAGAACGTGGAAGGGGCAGAAGAGATGGCTTAGTAAGAGTACTTGTTGCTCTTGTAGAGAATCCTGCTTCACTACCCAGAACCTCCATGGTGTTTCATAACCATTTGTAATTCTAGTTTCCAGGGCTGCAACACTCTCTTCTTCCCTCTGTGGTCACCAGGCGTGCACAGCATAGTGCACATATATACATACAGGCAAAACACCCAGATACATAACATGAAATAAAATAAAATAATTTACTTTAAAAACGCTTAAAGAATATGGGAGAACCTGCATGGTTTATATTTAAGTGCAGTATTAGACATTTCCCGCAAAGCATTATCATATTTCTGTCAGTAGGGTCCTGGATCCAATCACCCATGAGCATTAAAATTCCACTGTGGTGCTTTTTTTAATTATATAATTTGTATTTTAAATCTCTAGAAGTCTGACAAATACTTTTAAACATATATTCCATATTAAAACATAAATTTTCTGGATATAGATAGTACAATTGCAATAACTTTCAATGTGTTGCCTATTAATTCACTAATTCTTATTCCAATTAATAACTTTTTTACTTTTCATTATGGGGAAATTATTGACATATATTGTCATTTTAAAGTGGATACAATACATTATGAATCACCTTATTGAATGTTGGAATATATATGTATATATACATATGCACGCACATATTGAAAATAGATCCTTCTCTTATATAGTACATCTCTCACACAGTTTCCCTTCCAATTCCTTTCTCCCTCAGATCCACTGCCACTCTGCTTCCTCTTCAGAAAAGAGCAGGCCTCCAACTAAGAGAAAGTTAGGACCTAACAAGGTACAATAAGACAAAGCAACTCTACCCTATCAAGGCTTGATAAACAAAAATAATCAGTGAAATTATTTTTAATAATATTCTGCTATACTCATTGATTGATGCCTCACCCAGTTGTCATCAAAGAGGCTTCCTCTGACAGCAGATGGGAGCAGGTGCAGAAACTCATAGCCAGATACTATGTGGAGAGAGTCTAAATTTGAGGCCTCCATCACGTCCCTCCCATCAGTGTTGGGGAGACTCCATTGAAGAGAGGGAGGGAAGATTGTAGGAGTCAGGGAAACATGGAGAACAGGGCCCTACAAATCAACTAAACCAGACTCACAGTGACTTACAGAGGCTGATGCAGCAAGCACAGGGCATGCATGGGTCTTCATCGGATCCTCTGTCTAAATGCTATGACTGTTAGCTTGGTGTTTTCCTAGGATTCCTAACAGTGGGCGCAAGTGTGTCCCTGACTCTTTGGCTATTTTTATAACATTTTGGGGCTTTTTTAAAAATTGCATTTTAGTTGCTTGGGAAGAATGTAATGCATTTGGGTTTTACTTTTAAGAGTTTTCAATAGTATCATATTACTCAGTGGCAAGGACTGCACATTCCTTTGCTAATCAAGGATCTTCTGGCTATTCTAACCAAGACTCCACAAGAAATTATGTTTTCCAATCTGATAGATTGGGCATCACTCCCCATCTGAAGACTGAGACCTGAAATATTTGGATTTAGGACAATGGTACCTGCACTAAGCTGTGACTCTATTACATATTCAGCTAACTTACAATCTTTCTTCTATGTCTCTCTGTCTATATCTCTATCTGTGTTTCTCTGTGTCTGTCTGTCTGTCTGCCTGCCTGCCTGTCTTCTATTCCAACATGCTGCTCTGCAAACCCTAGCTTTATGGTCTCTGGAATCTACTCTCTCCTCAGCCCAGGGAATCCATTAAGGTCTACTTTTATTTCTCCCTCTATGTTATAGCCTAAAAAGATCACAGGGAAAATGAGTGTTGACTACAAGGCTTGTTTTATTTGTTTTCTTTCTCCTAAGAATTACTGCTATTTGTTGCCTAATGTTTAAAGTCGTACAAAATGTTGTTTCATGTCTTTTCTAAGAATGGTTATTGCATTCTGGAGGGTATACTCAAGCTCTATTATTCCATCTTACCCAAGACAAATGTTATATAGTCTTTTAAAGTAACCTATGTAATGTAAAAGGGAAAAGCATAAGGTGAATAAATGAGTGAGAGAAAGTGAAGGAACAAGTGAAGGAACAATTAATCAACCGACTACCTAAAGCTCATTCAGTTATTATCTATAATGCCAAACACTAAGAAAAGTTGGTAGCTTGGATTAAATTAATCACGATAGAGAGAGTGAGCTGGTGATGCTTAGAATGTGGAGTCTGTATGCTTTGAATGCATAGTGGGACAAATGTAAAAGGAATGGCCAAAACACATATGGTTTGGACCCTCGTTACTTTGCCTTTTCTGAGATGCAGGTTTATATGAGAAGATAGTATTTGGAGGGGAAAATCAAGAGCTTGATTCTAGACATATTGATCTTGAGGTACCTTTTCTATCAAACTGAAGTTCAGAGAAGAGATTGAACTGGTATTAGAGGTTTTCAAGTCGTTGCCATTTAGATACATTAAAAGTCACCTCACAATAACTAAAGCTTTAGTGCTGGGGGGGCAACTCTTTAAAGAACAGGAGAAACAGAGGATAGGGAGGGAAGAGGAAAAGGAGGCAAGGAGAGCTTATTATTTCAAGGAAAGAGAATAATTACTAATATTTTACTCAGAAATAGAATAGAAGATGAACAGAGAATGACTTTTAAGATGGACCATGTTCCTTTGCTGTCTTCTTAGTTCATCTGGGATAAACCCTGATGTTCCTGGAGACTCTGTTAGACTACCATCTCTAGCTTTAGCATCTAGCTCAGGGACTGTCCCCCAGAGGGTGACTAGTCTGGGATAGATATGTGAATAAGGAAACTGAACAGCAGTTCATATTTTAGTGAGCTATGGTTTATGATGGATTTGAACTCTGTCTTTCTGGCTTTCACATCACTGTGTACACTCTGAAGAAACTTTGGAAATAGTTTCAGCCAAAGTTCAAGAAATTTCTTGTGCCAGGTTGGTCATCTATATAGTTCTGGTTACTTAGCTAGCAAGCTAGTAGACGAGAAGAGGCCCAGAAGGACTTCATGACTGAAATCGGGCTTATTTGAAAATGGCATTAACATGCCTTACTCTAGGTTTAGAAAGCACTTTTCTTGGGAATCCCACTTTTCACCTAAGATCCCCTGTCCAACTATTTTCTCTGCAGCAACTATGTGGCCTATTGTCTTTCTTGCCAAGCTTCATTTTGTCTCTAAAGTCCTTTAAATTCTCTTATTAATTTCTAATGCAAATCTCACCTCCTCCAAAGTTTGTAGCCAAGACAGCCTGGCACCTCTGGAGGTAGGGTCCTCTCCCTCTTCACTTACAATGCTGGAGTCTGCAGAAGTGAACTACTTCTCACTATACTCCACTCCCACCTAAATCAGCCAGGACTTTATTTCTTTACTGTCCTTTGGTAGCCCTTCCTGATGAACTTGCTAAATTTAATCTCACTTCTTCTAGCACCTGACCCCACCAAACACACCCACTGTCATGGGCTCTGCTTCAAGTGGAATTGGTCTCAAGCACAAAAATCAATTTTCTACTGAATCCTTTCTCAAAACTGCTAAGCTTGCTTTAACTCCTTGATGTAAAAATACAAACACAACAAAAATGGCAACACAAAAGTAAATTTTAACAAAAGCAGCATGAAGAGAACCTTTCTCCACCCTACAGTCTCTTTCCATTCTCACTGTTTCTGTCCTTTCTCAGCCAAGATTGTAGACTTGCAATTACAGTCACAGTTCTCTTGTCCCTTACCCCCTACTCATCACCTCCTGAAATACAATTCCTTAATGCTCTTCTGATTGTTCTCCCACAAAGAACCTAACTTTCTCCCCAGCTTTTCTTACATCTCTCATCTCAGGGGGCAGAAGCATAGACTCTCTGTAAAGACTACCGGGCATTGCCCTTGAGACATCCATCTTCCCTGAGAACTCTCTTCTCATGTTTGTTTAAGCCTTCTATCTGTACTAATCCTTGTCTTCCTCTTGGTCAGCTACTTGGAATATTTGCATAGCTGTAGCCATTTTGATCTCTGTCTCTCTTCTCTATTCTTGTCCATTCATGATATGAGAATTGATTTGTATAAGAGTAACTCTCTTGTCAGGCAAACTTTGGCAGTGTCCAGGCCAGACCCCAGGGAGTGCCAACATGTAAGAGCCTATTGCAACAGGCTTTGGGGGTCATGGTGAGGCCAGGCTTGGCAGATTATGGACAGATGCTTGACATTTTGAAGGAGGAGGCATTAACTCTTGAGAGATGCTGCTTGGATGTCATCAAGGAAGCAAATAATTATGGCGAAACCGAGGTTTCTGACTTTAGTGACTTGACAGAAAGAAAGCCCTGTTAGGAGACTGGCAAACTGAAGAAGTGGCTGATTTATAGGCATATGTGGGAAATGTTTTTTTGATTATATGGACTTTGAGGGTCAGAAATCCCTCAGAGGAACTGGTTAGCAGGCAACTAAAGATATGGGTATGGAAGGTGATTGGAGACATGTTGGTAACCAATGCTTTGGGAGTAGATGACTTTTGTTTGCTTGTTTTTTTTTTTTTTTTTTTTGCTTTGTTTTTGTTTTGCAGTGTGCTATTGAGAACAACTACCTGGCTAACTCTGTGAGCTGAGGCAATGTTTAGCTGCCTGTTCTGGTTCCCCTAATGGACAATTCTGATGAAAGGGCGTGTGTGGTTGGATGATGTGACAAGGGAGTCAGAAAAATAGGAGGGCCTGTTTCTGGTAGAGAAGCTGTAAGAGTCACAGGGGAGGAATTTTTTTTTAATGTCAAAAGCACAGAGAGAAAAAGAATAAAAAAAATAAAAAAATAAAAAAAAATTAAAAAAAATAAAAAAAACAAAAAAATAAATAAAAAAGAAAAAAAAAGCACAGAGAGGGAAATATGTGTTATAATGTCCTCTGATCTGCAAGCTTGCACTTCAATACAACTACCCCTGACATTGATCAGTGTGAATGGCCCTGGATTTGTTTCCATTGCCTGGAACATTTTTTGTCTCCATGGTCTGCTACCTCCAGGGTCCAAGCAAGTACTTGTAGATGCTGGTTTCTTTCCCTCAGGTATCCTCATTAGCATCCTGATGCCATAGTCCCACAGAGAGCACCAGGAGAGCATCTCTGAGGCTGCTTGACGTGACTGCTGTCACCATGGTGATGGCTTCAGATGCTAGAAGAAGTGAAAGAGGCTGGAAAGAGGTTGGAGTTGAGGGCAAGTGCTGGGGTTCAGGCATGACCTAGAGTGCATCCTGTGGGGATGGATTTCTTCACAAGATCTCTTTGGTTATAAGAGTATGATCTTCAGGGGAAAATGGAGGTTGTGTCAAGTCAGGCCAGGCCAGGCCATTCTTTTTTTTTAATTGGTTATTTTGTTTATTTACATTTCAAATGTTATTCCCCTTCCCAGTTTCCCCTCCATAACCCCCCTATTCCATGTCTTTCCCCTGCTTCTATGAGGGTACCCCCCCACCCACCCATATCTCATGACTCTACCATTCCCCTTACGCTGGGGCATCAAGCCTCCACAGGACCAAGGCCCTCCCCTCCCATTGATGTCAGATAAGGCCATCCTTTGCTACATATGTGGTTGGAGCAATGGATCCCTCCATGTGTACTCGCTGGTTGGTGGTTTAGTTCCTGGGAGCTCTGGGAGCTCTGGTTAGTTGATATTGTTCTTCGTGTGGGGTTGCAATCCTCTTCAGCTCCTTCGATCCTTCTCCTAACTCCTCCATTAGGGACCCCATACTCAGTCCAATGGTTGGCTGTGAGCATCCACCTCTGTATTTGTCAGGTACTGGCAGAGCTTCTCAGGGAACAGCTATACCAGGTTCCTTTCAGCAAGTACTTCTTGGCATCAGCAATAGTGTCTGGGTTTGGTGTCTGCAAATGGGAATGATCCCCAGGTGGGGCAGTCTCTGGATGGCCTTTGCTTCAGTCTCTGCTCCACTCTTTGTCCATACATTTCCTTTAGACAGGAGCAATTCTGGGCAACAGTGATGACACTAGCTGAAATACCCAACAAAGGGGAGAGAGAACCTTTAGAAACCATATCCAGAGGTTACACATGGCCCGTGGTTGAAGGATGGGGCCATCCACTGACCTCCTGATTTCTAAGTGGAGCTTTGTCTGTGTGATGACAATGTTGGGGTCCTATATGTAGGTTTCTGTAGTGTGAAGGATATTCCACCTTCCCTGGTATTTTCTTCATATCCAAGTATGAAGGTAAGCCTTGCCCTGCCCACTCCCAGATGTGGGAGTCTTGACTTACTCAACTCTCTAGGGTCTGAGAATTTGCAGCAACCATGTGGAGTCAGAGGTAGTGAGTCTAGCAGTAGAGTAGAAGCCATGAGAAATCTGGGAGCATGTTGACCATATCTGTCCACATCTAATAGGATCAACCTCAGAACAGAAAATCTACTCTGAGGCCCTCTGACCTCATTCTTCCTGACTGTGGTGATAGTCACTGTAGTATACAACCTTCTTTCTAACTTGTGGCTGGCTCTTTCCTCAGCTTCTTTTTCTCAGTCTCTTTTGTGGGCATGCCTCTTATTCTGTGGATATGTCAACTTTCCCATGGTTGAACAAACCTCATAACCCCCTGAACAATGATTGCTATACCAATATGAAACCATGGAACTCAGTTTGTTGCAGGCTGTAAGGGTCAAGGAGATGATTATACTCACTCACTCTGGTGTGGTATTTAAAATCTAAACTGTGCTAATCTATATAGTATAGTTTTCTTTACTTTATCTTAGTGAATTTTTTGACAAGTGAACTACTAAGTTCAGTGGTCTGGTTCTATTCTAGTCTCACTCTGTCCACATCTAGCTCCCTTGCTTTCTATGGGTACTAGAGTCTACTGGTTATTGCGTTGTTAGGTGAGAGCCCTGGATGTACATGGATGATGACTGAAAAATCTAATGGTGTGAAGAGCTCTCCAGCTAATAACCATAACCATCATGCTCCTCCTTCTATCAAGGCCAATGGCAAAGATGACCACAGGGCAGGTAGCAGGTGAGTCCATGGAAGTTGGGTGAGTCTTGTTTTCCTTCTTTCTTTCTTTCCTTCATTCCTTTTTTCTTTCTTCTCACTTATTACTGCATTCTCTTGTATATTATAGGAAATCACTCCACTCTTGAGCAGCACTCTCAGCTCATATTGGGTGATTCTATCAATAACCCCAGTCTATACCACCTCCTTGAAGCTCTGACTTGTAGTGACAAAGCAAGCTACATTGGCTGTAGGGTATCTTCAAAAGGGACTATGAGATATTCAGGCATGCCCTAAGAGGAAAGACAACTCATACTGAGAGAACTTGTGTCAACTCTGCTTTTTTCTGCAGACCACAGTCTGTGGCAGCTGATGATGACACTTCCTCAGAACTGCAAAGGCTGGCGGATTTGGATACCCCAGGGAGGGGGAGGGGTGGCTTCCGAAGGTAAGTCATCCACTTAAACTGACCTGATACCTCTTCTGTTCTTGGGACCTGTCAAATGGATACTAGACCCTCCTCTTAGCTGCCCTAGACTTTTTAATAATACTTTAGAGCAATGGTTCTCAATTTTCAGGTAGAAACCTCTTAGGGTGTGCCAAAAGACCCTTTCATAGGGGTTACATACCAGATACCTTGCATATCAGATATTTACATTGCAATTCATAGCAGTAGCAAAATTACAGTTATGAATTAGCAATGAAAATTATTGGGGGGGTCACCACAACATGAGGAACTGTATTAAAGGGACTCAGTATTAGGAAGGTTGAAAACCTCTGATTTAGATGCTCTTCCAAGGCAAGCTGAGAGTTGGAAGGAGAGGCTTCCCTTCATATTTGGCTGCCTCAGCACTGGGAGGAGGGGATTCTTTACAGCAGAAGGACCTATATGTAGGGTCTCAACGTAGTAGGCCTTGTAGGGAAATCAGGAAGTCTGGGACAAGCTTTGTACTACTGGCCTGTCCTGATTCTTTACAATCTCTGTCTTGCCTTGACGACCTCCTGTTTGTGCTTCACAGTGAACTGAAAAGGCTCATTACACAGGAAATCTTTGGAAGGCCATCCTCCCCCACAGGATGTACTTGAGATCATGCTTGAGTCCTAATACTTGCCCACAATGCTGGCCTCTTTCCAGATCTTAGCATACAGGAAATCATGGCATGGTCTATTTCCCTCTTCTCTCCTCTCCCTCAACAGGCAGTAAGCACTCTTAGATAGGTCTTGTTTAAACAGCACAAGTCAGTTTGTTGTCGTTGTTGTTTGTTTGTTTGTTTGTTTTGGCACAGACTCTTTTCTTCCCTCTAGGATTGTCCGCCTGGTGGGGATCATCAGAGACTGGGCCAACAAGAATTTCCGTGAGGAGGAACCAAGGCCCGACTCCTTCCTAGAGCGTTTCCGTGGGCCTGAACTCCAGACTGTGACAACCCATCAGGGGGATGGCAAAGGCGACAAGGACAGCGAGGGAAAGGGCACCAAGTATATCTAGCTAGCCTTGGGGGAGGCTCCAAAGGCTTCCACACCTGCCATGGAAGATTCTAACCATTATCAGGGGCAGTACAGGGATGTGCCAAGCTCTGTGATAGTAGATAAAGAAATGGGGAAAGATGACCTCCTCTTTCTTTTTGCTCTGAATATTTCCATTATCCTCACCTGAGGCCTCCACAACAGTAGTGACCTCCTTACTGTGGGAAAGTGGAATATATTTTCTCACCATAGCTATTCCCTTGTCAGACATTTTTTGCTGCCCATGGAGTGAATTTGGGCAAAAGAGGTGCTCAGCCAATGGCATACCACCTCGGCCCTAGCTTCAGAAGTCAGTACATGATGATCAAGCAGGGAGGCATAGTCACAAAATACTATTGAAGCCACACCCATTCCAGCTCCACCATGGTCACAAAAGCAGGTTTTTGAACAGACTTATGTGGGAGCCAGGGAGCCATGAAACTCAGGTGATTAAGAAGAGAGCAGTGGGAGATGGGGAAGTAAAAAGTAGAATTGGAGGGTCTGATGTTTGAAGAATAAGTAGATGATAGTGGATGTCTGGCCACCATTTGCCATCTCTGGTTAGTGGAGGGAAAATGTTCTTGCCAAGTTAAGATGAAGCATCTTGGAAAGTGATTTAGAGGCTGAAAGCCAGAGAACAGAAAGGGAGGATGGGGAGCAAGCACGTACAGACCACTAGCCTGGAGTTTCTTTTTTCCAAAGAGACTCTGCGAACAGGCTTAAAGCTCTTTTACCATCCTGAGCTACACACTCCTCAGAGCCCTGAAAGCCTATCTGTGCTGAAAGTTCTGTCCTTGATATGTTTTCTGGGCAAGGCCATTTCAGAGGACAGGGGAGGCAATGAAACTTCCAATGATCAGAATGGATCAGAGGCCTGGAATTTGGCTGTAGGTCTCTACAAAAGGGAACCTTAAGACAACATACTCTTTAATCCACATATCTTTGTAATTCATTCATGTTTTGGAGAATTTTGGCTTCTGAAACCTTGATTTCTCACGCCCTAGTGACCTTTATTTGTCTCTTCAGAAAGAAATTTGAACTGTTTGTTTTGGACCCAGCCGGAGACTGGTATTACCGTTGGTTATTTGTCATTGCCATGCCTGTTCTTTACAACTGGTGCCTGCTGGTGGCCAGGTGAGCATAGAGGGGCCTGGGTGGGAATGATCACAGAAGCATAGTCCATAGGAAGTGGGGTTAACATCACAGCACTATCAACTCTAGACAGGGAGTATGCAATAACCTAATGCTCTTTCTAAATTTTCTGATTCTTGCTGAATTCTCTTTTATCTATTCTGTTACCCCAGTGCTCCCCATTAGTTACTATACCATCAAGTCTTCATGTTGCTCCTCTACCTGGTCCTTTAGTGTAATCTTCAGCTACGTTTTCATTCATGTCAGTACAATTCTTGGTAAAGCCATCCTCCTCCACTCTCTGGAAAAGCTACAGAAGTCTTGCTTCTATGCCTTGCAGGTACACTTGACTCTTACAGTATACCTGCCACACTTGCAAGTAATATTCTATGTAGAAAGCAGGATCCTGTTATACTACTCTTTCTTCTAAAACCATTTAATAGCTCCCAATTGTTCACATGATAGAGCTCTAAGGTTAATCTTCAAGGCTGACTGAACTTGGACTGTATAACAGTCCACATAGCACTGTATGCTATGGCAGTCCTTGACTAGGCAAGAGTTGCCTGCATACTTACTGTGTTTTGTGCTCTGTTCTGGGTGTATGGTGAAAATCAAGACACATAATCTCTGCTTTTTCAGTGTTCTCAGCTAGACTGAATGTAAACATGCAACAAAAGAAATGAGCAACATAGAACCAGGGACTCTAGGTAGCAAGTTAGTAAAGAATTAACCATCACAATGGGTCTATCAGAGACCTTAGCTGAGAGCTCCGTGGGAGGTAGTAATCTATCCAAATATGTGAAGTTGTCAGAAAGAGCGTTCTGGGCAAAAGGAACAACAGGAGAGAGGCCCCTATCTCTCGATGGCCCAGTTGTGGTCCAGTTTGTTCTGCACATTGTGTGGGAGTTTGGTTCTAAATGTGACAATTCTGCCCTTGGACTAATACATAATCAAATCTCTCCATTCTTCTGTCCCCTCCCTAGGCCCTTCCCCACGTTCTACCCACTCATTGACCTATTTTGCCAAATCTTTATACATGGCTCCTGTAGCCACTAAACATTTTCTAGTCTCACCACCTTTAGATTAAACCCCACTCCTGTTTATAGTCTCATCCTGTCAAGGTTCGACGATGTGTTCAATAGGAATCTATTGAATGAATGAATAAAGAAGCTAGTTAGCTGTTCTTCTAATTCTTGATTTCTTTATTCAACTTATACCAGTGATAACTTTCATTCTGGGGCCCTGAACCAGGCATGTGGCATATAGTCATGACTAAGATGTCTTCTGTTTCTTGAGCTCAATCAAGAGCACAGGAATGACGAGTAATGGTCACTGGTGATATACATACATTGATGTCTATTCAATAATAAGAGTTGAGGTAGAAGTCACTAGTCATTGTCACTAAGGTAACTGTGACTCACTCAAGTTCTCCCTGCAGACATGGGTATACAGCTTAGGACCACTAGGGGTCTGTTACCAGGGTCTGTTAATGAAGTCAGTCCTGTCCTCCTACAGAGCCTGCTTCAGTGATCTACAGAGAAACTATTTTGTGGTATGGCTGGTGCTGGACTACTTCTCAGACACTGTCTATATTGCAGACCTCATCATTCGCCTGCGCACAGGTGAGTGAATACCTAGGATGTGCAGGCAGCAGCTGGACTCCTAAGTTCAAAGAACTGAACCCAAGAAGCTAGTCCTCTGCTAGGATCCTCTTTAAATCTTATAGCTTCACCTATTTAATGGAGGTTAAATCTGGCAGTGGTTTCTTAGGGTTCTTCTGATCTGCCTTGATATGTGGTCTTTGGGAAGGAAGGCTAAGTGAACAGTATGTTCCTTGCTGAGAATTATCTTGGGAGACATAGGACTGAGGATAAAAGTGACATGTTGGCTTATATCTCTATCAGGCTTCCTAGAACAGGGTCTCCTGGTCAAAGACCCCAAGAAATTGCGAGACAACTATATTCACACTTTGCAGTTCAAATTGGATGTGGCTTCTATCATCCCCACAGACCTCATTTATTTTGCTGTGGGCATCCACAACCCTGAGGTGCGCTTCAATCGTCTGTTACACTTTGCCCGAATGTTTGAGTTCTTTGACCGCACTGAGACACGCACCAGTTACCCCAACATCTTCCGAATCAGCAACTTGGTCCTCTACATCTTGGTCATCATCCACTGGAATGCTTGTATTTACTATGCTATCTCTAAGTCCATTGGCTTTGGGGTTGACACCTGGGTTTACCCCAACATTACTGACCCTGAATATGGCTATCTGGCTAGGGAGTACATTTACTGCCTTTATTGGTCCACACTGACCCTCACCACCATTGGAGAGACACCACCCCCTGTAAAGGATGAAGAGTACCTATTTGTCATCTTTGACTTCCTGATTGGTGTCCTCATCTTTGCCACCATTGTGGGAAATGTGGGTTCTATGATCTCCAACATGAATGCCACACGAGCAGAGTTCCAGGCCAAGATTGATGCTGTCAAACACTACATGCAGTTCCGAAAGGTCAGCAAAGACATGGAAGCCAAGGTCATCAAATGGTTTGACTACTTGTGGACCAATAAGAAGACAGTAGATGAACGAGAAGTCCTCAAGAACCTGCCAGCAAAGCTCAGGGCAGAGATAGCCATTAATGTTCACTTGTCCACTTTGAAGAAAGTACGCATATTCCAGGATTGTGAAGCTGGCCTGCTGGTGGAACTGGTACTAAAGCTTCGTCCTCAGGTCTTTAGTCCTGGAGATTATATTTGCCGTAAGGGGGACATTGGCAAGGAAATGTACATCATCAAGGAGGGCAAGTTGGCAGTGGTAGCTGATGATGGTGTGACTCAGTATGCCTTGCTCTCAGCTGGGAGCTGCTTTGGTGAAATTAGTATCCTTAACATTAAGGGTAGCAAAATGGGCAATCGGCGCACTGCCAATATCCGTAGTCTGGGCTACTCAGATCTCTTCTGTTTGTCCAAGGATGATCTTATGGAAGCTGTAACTGAGTATCCTGATGCCAAGAAGGTCCTGGAAGAACGGGGTAGGGAGATCCTGATGAAGGAAGGTCTACTTGATGAGAATGAAGTGGCAGCTAGTATGGAGGTAGATGTTCAGGAGAAGCTGGAGCAGCTGGAGACAAACATGGAGACCTTGTACACTCGCTTTGCCCGCCTGCTGGCTGAGTACACTGGAGCCCAGCAGAAGTTAAAGCAGCGCATCACAGTGCTGGAGACCAAGATGAAACAGAACCATGAGGATGATTATCTATCAGATGGGATAAGCACCCCTGAGCCAGCTGTTGCTGAATAGCCATAGGTGTCTATTCAGGCTTGCTTTGACCCCAGGAGTTAGAAGTGCTACATAGAACTTTACATTTACACACATTATGCTTATGTCCCTCTGAACTCTCCCCAAAGCCTTGTTGAGGCTTAAGGTTTTGGCTACATCTTGGAGTCCCCCTCCAAGTCCAGCTAAACAGCCAAGTTTGTGGACAATGGAGATCATGTCGGTTGAATTTCCAAGAGCTTGACCTCCTAAGACTGAAAAGGAATCAGAGAATGGCTAAATTGTCCTTCCTGGGGCTTTTCCAGGACTAGATAACTAGACAGTGTTCTCTGAAGAGCACTGTGCACCACAATGCTTGACTACTTTTAGTTTCTTTATATCTAGTCACTCCCTATTGCATTCTGCCCCAAATACCTTTTTAATGTGTTCTCTGAACAGCCTGTTTCCATGCACATTTTAGAATTGGCTACAGACACTGGACCCCCTCCCCTGTCTCTGAAGGCATGCAAGGACTGTGAGAGGAGTGGTAGGGTGGGTTTGAGTGTGCGTGTTCAGCGTCATACTTCCTTGTCAGACAATGCCACTCTGAGAAGGAGGTGGCTGGCAGCTTTGGCCATCACACCTTTATGCACACAAGTTCTGAAGAGTTTGTGAAGGCTACTGCTGGGTGAGATACTGTGAATTAGAGGCACTTAAAAGTTAATAAATTCCTTTCAACTACTTGTGGTTATTGCTCAACTCTCTTTCCTCACATTTCCCTTCCCCTCACCCAAGAGTTCTCCGCTGGCATGTATTTAGCCATCTTTCTCTGCCCACCTGAGCTTTACTGCTCTTTTAGGACTCGTGCCTGAAACCAGATCTTTGTAGAAAATCTTTTTACCTACACGAGCTTCCCCCTTAGGCAGTCTCACATTGTATAAGTTTGTATACTTCTCAGAGTACCCCCTTTCCTGGTTCTTTTGATAGACATGGTTCCCTTTCCAGATTGTGGGTTTTACAAAGGTAAGGTCAAGGCAGTCTCCTTCACTGTTTTAGCTGCAGCTTTGGTGACGCATCTTCCACAAAGGAGGCATTCAATGTTTATTTGTCTAGAGAGTAAAGGAATGCCCAAGTGAATGAATGTGGGAAAGAAGGTATACAAGTGATCTAAAATCATATGCTTACATGTGCAAGCAGTCACATCCACAGAGAAATACTGACCCCAGTTTCCTGTTCAGGAATGCTATTACCTCACTCACTCACTCACTCACTCACTCACTCACTCACTCACTCACTCACTCACTTCCCATAAGAAAAGCATATGTGAAATTTATCATCTGAAATATTGTATAACATATCAGTCATCAAACCTTTCTCATATTGAGAAACTCAGTATCCATTACACAAGTCCCTATTCCACCTGCCTAGTTCATGACAACTGGCATTCAGTTTTCTACAAATGTGGCTGCCATAGTGACATCATATGAATGGGATCCTGTAGCACTTGCTCTGTGTCAGCTTCCTTCATTAAAAGGCATCCAGATTGCATCACATGCTATATTTTCTTCCCTTTTCAAAGGCCATGGGATGACACATTTTACTCATTCAGCCAGCAACTGAGGACTATTTAGTTTCTGTCTATGATTTGGCTATTGAAATACTGCTATAAACATGGATATGCAAACATCCTGGGATCCTGTTTTTAGTTCTTTGGAAGACACACATTCCTTGAAGTAGAATTGTTGAGTCCTATGGTTTCTTTTATTTTTAGGTACTGCCACAGTGTTTTGTTCAATTTTAATGTTTTCCACATCCTTGCCAACATTTACTTTCAGGTTTTGGCTATGAGCCCTCCTCCTGGGTGTGAGACAGTTCTTTATTTTGGTTTGGACTTGCCTTTCTCTTATGCGTTATGAATCTGCATTTTTCACGTTTGCTGGCCATTTGTATGTCTTCTTTGGAAAAATATCTTTACAAATTCTTTGGCCACTTTCAAGTCATTGGATTGTAAGTGCTATTTATTTATGTATTATAAATATCTTTACCACATTTGCAAATATATTCTATGTCCCTCAAGTTGCCTTTTCACTCCCATGACTGTCTTTCAAAGTAGGATTTTTAAATTCTTTTTATCTGTGAATCTTTTAAATTCAATATAGTTTCTTTTCTCATTCCCTGGCTTACAGTAAAAAGCCTTAGCAAGAGGAAGTTTCACCTAGAGGGATCTGTCGCATCACACAGACTCAGGTTTTGGGTCTAAGGTGGTAACAGTAGGGAGTTAGCACTGGCGATGGGTCACTGGCGATGGGTCACTGGCGATGGGTCACTGCTTTGCATCTACTTGGCTTCTCTATTGTGCTATTATGCTGGAAAAAAGACGGTAAATCCTTCAACTTAAGAGAGGTCCAGCCAACAGGGGGAGAAGCCCAGGCATGTATAGCCCTGGACAACTGCTTGCTGTGATGCTTGTTGCTAAAGTTGCGCTGAAATAATTTTTTACAAACACTGGAACCTGCACAAGACATTATTCTTGCAAGCTTAGAAGAACACTGGTGCCAGAAACAGGGGGATGGCTGCTTACCTTCCTATCATCAAGAAAGTGGTAGATTCTCTATGGAGTCTGGTTTACCTTCAACCAAGCCTCAGAGCTGCTTGCTTTGACAAAGCAGGGCTCTCTCTCTAGGTTTAAAAACACAGACTTTAAGGCTCAGCTTCCCTTTCCCCAGAAATCCTTGTATTTCATCTTCCAAAACATTTTGCTGTGCATTAAACATCTATGTTCTCTTAATCTTGAGTGAGGTGTGTGTGTGTGGTGTGGTGTGGTGTGGTGTGGTGTGTGTGTGTGTATGTGTGTGTGTGTGCGCGCGAGTGTGCGCGTGCGTTGTTTTTGTGAGTCTGGGACACGGTACAGACATCCGGTGAGCCTTTGGACGTCAGCCTAGTCAGACAGTGTCTATTTCTGACCAAGCCCCATCCACCCCCTTTCCTCTGTTCTCTCAGCAAGATCGTGACTCTCTGCTGATTGTTGCTGGCCGCCACCCCCGCCTCTCTCTGTAACTGGCTGTAGTGTAAGAACTGAAATACATTTTCCATTGTGTGCTATGTTTATTCAGTACAACATGATGTTCTCTGCTCTTAGTTTACAAATGTGTAAATTGGAATGGTTTTATTTTCTTCTGAAAATATCCGCTGAAGACAATTTGCCCCATTAGTGCATGTCCATCAATTTTCTTTTGTATTGGTGGTCTATAGAAAACAAAAGCCCCCGCTGCCTCCTACTTCTCCCCTTTCTGTCTGACCCTTGTTGGTCACCGCTTCTCTTACAGACTGCCACTCCCACCCTGGCTCAGGCCGAGCTCCAGCCTCAGCAGCATTAATTTATCTGTTTCATAGTCTGAAGCTGACAGATAGGACACTTGTTCCATTCTTTCTTGAAGGGAGTTCAATGTAGAGGGGATCTCCCCACTGTTTTGCACAGGAACAAGGAAGTCCTCAGGGCACAGAAAAGGAACCCAACCACCAGAGGGCGCACTGACATCAAGAAAATGGGGTGGGTTATTCTGTTTTACAGCCCCTTTACAACACACACACACACACACACACACACACACACACACACACCCCACAGAGACCCACCCAACACACCAACAACACCTCTACAACTTCTCCTCTTGTCCTGACCAGTTTCTGCTGGATAGCTTCAGTCATAGCTAAAGAGCTATCTGGCTTCTGACCTTGTCCTTCACAAGAAAATTATATTGTCACTTTACTTAAAATCTCCCAGTGGGTTTCTATTATTCTGATAATAAAACTCAAACTCATGGCCCCAGTTCCATCATCCTAAAAGATATGGCCCTGCCAGGGTCTCTGACCCTGCTGGCTCCGTTTTACAACCTACTTGTTTCCACCCCTAGGCTTCTAGTCTCCTTTTGATTTCTCACACACACTAGGTGTCTTTCTCCTCTATAGCCTCATATTTTATCTGTCTCTGTCTCTGTCTGTCTTTCCTCTCTCTCTCTCTTTCTCCTTCACTCTCCCTCTCTCCCTCCTTCCCTCTCTCCCTTCCTCCCCCATCTCTGTGTGTGTATGTGTCCCAGAGATCTTGTCAAGACTGGCTCTTTTGTCTTTAGAACTGTACAGGATTCTTTGGAGATCAACCATGAAAAGAATTCATGCTGTTCAGTGTTACCACCCTGTTTGACTTTCTTTTTAAATACTTAGCACACTCTTCAAATCAGTACCCCAAGATAGGTATTTTGTTGTTTTCCTACTGTATCTGCAGCATCTATACTAGCCATTGGAGTGTTAGTGTTCTTTAACTGGAAATGCTGGTAGTGGCTTCTTCTGCTTTTTCCATTGAGGTAGACGCTATACCCTCAGCCTCGTTTCCCTACCTGTTCTTAGTCCTGGGTATGCTTTATCCACACATACCTCATGGGCATTCCATTGCCTATCCCAGAACTCTTTTACAAGAAACTCAGCTTACTCTTATTTTTTGCTTCCAATCTTTCCCTGAAATATTCTTCTCTTTCTTTAAAGTCACCTCTTCAAGTTACATTCTCCCTGAATCTTCCTTTTATCTCTTAGAAGTAGATGTGCATTACTCTCACTAGTGCTCATGGGTATTGTTGGTTTTCTTTCCTTTTCTTCTTTAAGGAAAGATCTCTGGTTTCATATTGCCTGTGTGTAGTCTGTGTATTGTGGTGTATGTGTGTATGTGTGTGTGTTTGTGTGTATTGTATTGTGTGTATATTGTGGTGTGTGTATTGTATGTGTATTGTGGTGTGTGCAGTATGTGTGTGGTGTGTGTATGTGTGCTGCTTACTTATTCTCCGGAGGGTTCTGCTAATAGTGGAGTTCTTCAACAAGAGCAAGGAGCTGTGATAAGCAGGGTTGGGATGCCATCTGGTCCCAGCAGGAGGGATGGCGTGCCATGCTGTCCATGAGTTCACTTTTAGGTCACTTTTCCTCTGAAAGATATTGAGCTGCCAGATATTAAGTGATTTTGCTTTTCTCTGAGTTGCCCCAGGAATGACAATCTAGCCCTAATTTTCAGCACTTTCATAGTAGCTCAAGGTGGAGAGTGTTCTAAGAGAGTCCAAAAATGCTACTATTTTCTTCTGTGTACTGACTTACTTGTTTCTGAGAACTTTATACTGGTCTTGAAAGGTGTACTATGGCAAACCAGATAGAGTGTCAGACCAGTAAGCCAACTGAGCAAAGCTGTCAGAGCAAAAGTACAAGAGTCCCTGTTTGTGGCTGGGAGTGGGTGTAGCATGTGGCTGTTGGTGGGAGGGGTAGAACATGAATTGAATTCTTCGTGGGCTTCACAATCTGAGAATTATCTTTGCTTCCCTGGTTGACCTGAGCAAATTGATTTGTCTTTTGAACTCATGAGTTTCTCAGGGTCCTTTGAAGCCCTTCTGGAGTCAGGAAGATTATCTATTTGTCTTCTCTCGTATCCTCGTATCACATTGTTGAAATGATAACTTCCAGCAAGGCCTTTGGAGTTGCCAGTTCCTGTGGATCAATGTTTTTAATTAGATGGGTTTTCTTGTTTCTCCTTTATTGGATTGAGTAAGCAAATTAAATTGAGCAATTTGTTGTTAGGTCATTTAAGTGCCAACTTGATTTCATAACCTGGTCTTGTGCCACATACAAGTCTTTCCAACTTCCCCTGGAATGATGAAACCAGACAGCAGCTAGAGGAATAGGTATCCTGGGATATTGAGGGTCAAATCCAAAGGACTTTGCCCAGCTCTCCTTTGTGGTCTAGGCATATCATTAAGCTGGGTGGTTCCATGGCTTTAGGGCCAGGGTCAGATGAGAGGAGTAGTGAGATGCTACCAATCAGAAGTTCGGTTACCTTATATCATAGCCTCTGTTTCCCTGTTTAGTGTGTAACTCTCTTGAGACTCTGGTATTTGGTAGCACTCAGGCTCTGGGACAGTGGGAAATGGTCAAGTATCACTAAAATGCTACTGGTTTGTTTGGTACTGAAATACAGATCTTGAGAGGTCAAGCCAGGTGGGGTGAGCATGTTGCTTGAGTAGAGTCAAAAAACTGCCTTGGTCCTGCACCTAGCTGACTACCACACAGTTTACAGCAAGCTTGGAATGGAAACAAAGAATATGAAAAATAATAAAAAAATGAAAAGAAAAAAAAAAAAAGAAAGCTATCCTCTGTGCTGTTCTGCTTCTGGCAGCAGAGCATACTGGGGGCGCTCTAGCGCCACAAGTAAGGCGCGCCACAGGCCATTCCAAGCCCTTGCTGGCTCTCCATGTCCTGAGAACCCTTCTGCACTAAGTGGATTTATTTCACTGAGGGGGCTTCACTAAGACCCTTAATTATCGACGCATGTGGGAAGAACAGATGCAAGCACAGGGTGTAGCAGCAAGAAGTTTTCCAAATGTTGGTTTTGAATCTCCCTATCCCGGTGTCTCCTGTGGCAGAGTTTTGCTCCTTGTCCCATCCTCTCACTGATGGGATCTCTGGCCACATATGCTAGCAGCACAAGGCCATGCTGTAACACTGTTTGTGACAAGTTGTTCCATTTCTTGTCCTAGAACACAGAGGACTTGCTTAGCTGTGGACATTTCGCCTCTCTGATCTATTCTGGGAAGGGGTACGGTTGGAGTGTGCTCTAGGAAAGGGTAGGGTTAGTGTCTGGTGTTGGAAGAATAGAATTGGAGACTCTAGGCTCCTGGGATGCAAGAGCGAGCAGGCAGGTCTTCAGACAGGCTGCCAGGACCTGTTGAATTCACAGAGGCAGTGACAAGATGTGACATACATACAGGGACAATGGCTGGAGGGCTCCTGCAAAGGCTGGGGACAGGCATTAGGACCATAGGGCTTGGTAAATAACATTAGCAAGGCGAGAATCTGAGCAGGCAAATTGGGAATGCAGACAGAGATCTGTGACTGCACTAGCTGTCTGCCTCTGAGTCACAGCTGAAGATCGATTTTAGCTCTGAGCACTAGGATATGCAATGTGCTTCAAAATTGCTGCTGGGCTGGAGCCCCTCCTTGAAAACAGGAACAAGCTATGGGCACAGCACCAGTGGCCCAGGAGTCCAGCTTCTTCACTAGAGGCCTCAGTTAGGGCTCATGCCTTTTCACCTTTACCCTCTCGAATAAACATGGTTTCCGATTTCTGGAGATTCCTCTGAGTTCTACTTGATCAAGCTGCCTATTGTCTGTATCTGTTCAGTGCTTGGTTAAATTTAGATGCCAGCAAAAGCTTGTTGAGCAAATGAGGAACTAAGCATGTTTCCTACTTGTCTTTGTGTGTGTGTGTGTGTGTGTGTGTGTGTGTGTGTGTGTATGTGTGTATTCATGCGTGTGTGTGCATGTGTTGGGGGAGGGCATGCTACACACACCTGGAGGAAAACTTTTGGAATTGGGTTCTCTCTTTCTATCACATGGGATTGAACTCAGGTCCTTAGGTAAGAAGCAGGTGCTTTGTACCTCTGAATCATCTCGCTGACCTCTTGATTTCTCAGTGTGTGGATTTGTCTGTTTCTTATTCCATTTATAAAATAAAAATGTAGTCATTAGGAAACAAATTGTATTCACAACAGGAAATCATTAAGGCAATAGATGAGATCTTGATGATGTGGGCCAGTGGGCAGGTGGAGGTGACAGAGTAGGAGAAAGAAGAAACAGGCCTACGAAGAGTCCTGGGAACACAGTTCATTTTGCAGGTTCAATATTGTCCCTTCTTTTCTGTTTTGACTACAGGTATTCATGGGCAAAGGCAAGGTGGGCAAGGCGGTGAGGGTCCAAATGGCTGAGGGTTGACAGCCCATGCGGCACTTGGATTCATTTCTTCCTGCAGTATATCCTTGTGAAATAAACAACTTTGGATTTGTGACCCCAAACTGTTTTGAGTCTGCAGATGGTATCATCAGCCCCTCATTTTGAGACCTCGGTTTCTGATGAGGTGTTAACCCAGTTGTAGCCACATGGACTAAGTGTCAACTGTAGACATTTGAGATTTTTGATTTGAAGCTGGTTTGAACTTGATTTTTGTGTGTTCTCAAATATCATCAAGTGTTAGATCATTTTTGCATATTGTGAAAGTCATATCCATGTGTTAATATGTTGGCTTGTAATTTAAAAACACTTTTATTTTCAAATTATCCTGTCAAATACCAAGTTTCATTATGGTGTTTTAATACATAATTTGTTTTTGTTCAACTTGAACTAACTTCCAACTTCTCCCACACCACCCCTTGCCGTGGCTCTTTCAACCCTCCATTATTTTCTGTTTTCATGTCCCATGTGCACTATTATATCCCTTTTACTTGGTATCTCTTTTCCCCTTTTGTGGTCACACACACTCAGCTGAAATCTGTGTACAAGGACAGAAATGTGATTTTTTTCTGTGTTTGGATTACCTTAAAATAATATTTTCCAGTTCTGCCCATTTAACCTGCACATTTCATGCTTTATTTTTCTTTACAACTGGATAAAATTTTATTGTGTGTATATATTACACATTAATCATTAATCATTCATCAGTTGGTGGATGTCTATGTCGATTCCATTTCCTAGCTATTATGAACAGAGAAATAATAAACTAGGATGCTCAAGTACTTCAGCAATAGGATATAGAATTCTTGGTAGTATGTCTAGAAGATGGTATAGATGATGGTATAGATGATGGGTGATATGGGAGTTTTATTTTTAAATTTTGAGAAACATCTATATTGATTTGCATAATTTTCTATGTGATTTTTAGACCATATTTTTTTCATGTTCAGGGGGGCATGCTTAGATCTAAGAAGACTTATTTCTTTGACAGACCCTGGAAAAGAGCCAGAAGTCTGGTACACACACACACACACACACACACACACACACACACACACACACTCTTGGGTTGTCTCCAATGCAGAGTCAGAGTTTGGAGAAAAGGTAAGGCTATGGTCTTTCCTGAGTGAAGAAAGTGAGGAAAAAATAGAAGCCTGGTAATACCAGAGAAAACTCTGAGAAATGGAGGGAAGAAGCTACAAAGCATGGAGGGACACCTATGCTTCTATTCTGATGACTCACAGTCAGAGAAACCAAGATTGATAACCTCTCAAGCCAGGGCAACATCTAACACCCAGAGCTTGCAGGAAATGTTGGGTGGCTTACCTGGAGGTGGGCTGCACAGCAGAATGGGTCCTGGAAAGTCATTCAGCCTGCTGGTTTCACTCCTTTGTGGGAAATATCCAAGTGTTTCTTAGGAGATGAGCCAACTGGCTTTAAATTTTAAAATAGATACATTTATTCATAAACTGAATATTTTGTCTTTAAACAACAGTACATAATACTAGATGTTATTGATGTATAAATATCCTTTCTCTAAAATTTTATATAGATTATGTATAAAGTTTAAAAACATGTATAGTCATTTCAGCCAGAAACATAAAATTTCATATTAGTGCGAATGACAGAATTATTAACATAAATATATGTGAATAAAGCATTTAAAATTAAAATTTAAGTGAGTATTCAAGTAATGGGCTTTATCATATTATCATACACACATATATTCACATATGTAACTGGCCACCCAGTTATGTTCTTTTTCTCTCTCTTTCCTTTTCTTTTCCAAATAGTCTTTCCTTTAAAGACATTTTATTAATTCTTTGATAATTTAATGCAATATATTTTGATCATATTCACCCAACTCCTCCCATTAACTTCTCCAAGATCTGCCCCCAGATCCCTGCCATCCCAATTTCATGCCTTTAAAAAATGTAATCACTTATAAACATCAGTTTGTGTTACTCATATATTCATGGGTGTGCGACCACCCACTGTACTGTGATCAAATTACAAGGAGCCATCCCTTAAGGAAAATTGATTATCCCACCATCAGTTAGGCATGAGGGCTCATGAACCGTTTCCCTTTCCATGTTAGACACTGTTACACTGAAATCCTCTCTGACCTCTGGCTCTTAGAGCTTGGCAGACAGTAAAGCTAGAAGAAACATGAACAGTAGAGGCCTGGCTCATGAGAATTCAAAGGAGAGTAGGTATTCTATCAGGAATGGAGGCAGGGCCATTCATGCTATCTTTTAGCTAAGAATTTGACTTCATTCTTCCACTATCCTGAAAACTTGATGAAGCTAAACTTAAAGGCAATGGACTAGTTTATTTCACATGGGAAATTTCTAGATAGGAGACCATTCCAGTTGTTGCTGAGAAAGTAGATACAATTGTTACAGATAACAGCACTGAAGAGAAATTTTATATGCTGCACTGGGACAATAGAAGAAGTGTTCTAATGGCAAAATTCTTTTTATCAGAGGCTCAGTTTTATGTAGATGCATTTTTTAAAGGAAGAAAGTCCAAGTTGAAGAGCTTCTATGCTCTTCAAACAACTACTTTGAAAAATGTTTCCCTGGACTAAACACAACTAATGTAGCTGTGACCCAGGCACACCAGACTCTAGTCCAAGCTGGCAGTACAACTCAGCAATGTCATACATGTTGCAGTGATTTTGAAGGAATGAAAAATGCAAAGTTGAGAATATCATGGAAAGTAGTTGGGGCAATGTGAATCTGGGTCATAATTCCTGCCAAGAAGCCTTATTGTGGTTTGAGAAACATCCATCATTGGTTTATGTATTTGAACACTTGTTGCCTGTTGGTTGTGCTATTTGGTATGGTTATGGAACCCTTAGGGGCTGGAGTCTTGCTGGAGGAAGTATATTTGAAGGTCATAGCTTACTCTACTTCATGTTATCTCTGCTTCTTGTGTGTGAATGAAATTCAGTTTACTATTCCTGCTAGCATGCCTATCTGCCGCCATGCCCTCCCTTCCATTACGGACTCTATATTTCTGGAATGGTAAGCCAAAGTAACTCCTCTTCTTCCCTAACTTGCTTGTGGTAATAGTATTTACAGGAGCAAGAGAAAAGTAACCAAGAGAAGTCCAGGTAAGCAGCTGTGTGAAGCTATAAAGTTTCAGTTGTAATGGAGACTCCAGAATAATGAAGATGCTGCAGAGTTCTGTGAAGTTGAGCTGTGCATATGAAATGGATCCCACCTAGAAGAAATGGAGAAGTCTAGGAAATTTCATCATGATCCCCCAAACCCTGGGCACAGAAGTGCTGGAAGTTCCTGATATCTTGACTTCTCCATTATGATAGATTATAACTTAAAACTGTAAATTTTCTAGACTCTTTCTCTCTTAGGTTGTTTTTATCATGACAACCAACATCTATGTTTGTAGGTTATCTATTTACAATGTTTGGATGAAGAGGATACACATAATTAACTACTAATTTTTAGGTCGAGAGAGATGACTCAGTAAAATCCTTGTCACACAAGGGATCTAAGTTTGGATCTCCAATCATTCATATAAAACATCAGTATGGTGATCCATGCCCATATAATGCAAACAATACTGAGGATCTGGAGACAAGAGGAGGTTGGAGACTTATTGCTAGCCATTCTAACTGAGTTGCTGGGCTCCAGGTTCATAGAGAAACATCTTAAAACATAAGTTGGGAAGTGACTGAGGAATACAGCTAAGGTCTACTTTTGGTCACATGAATACACACAAACCTACATGAACCAATGTATCTGCATGTGTAGATGCATGTTCATGCATGTATGTGTGCATGGGCATGTGTGCACACACACACTCTCTCTCTCTTTCTCTCTCTCTCTCTCTCTCTCTCTCTCTCTCTCTCACACACACAC
>BDUI01001224.1:149172-168706 GCA_002335545.1 Apodemus speciosus
AACAAATGGTTTTGTTCTGTATTTATTGAATAGCATAGGAAATGTGGTATGGGAAAGGAACAAGGAATTCTTTATAGAAACCTGAGTTTTACAAGAAAAGCAATTATTTTACTGACCCAGAATAACACTCAAAACCACAAACAGATGTTATACCCACATGCTGCTTCCAACATTATGGGATGTTTGTTGTGTAAGGTTGCTTTCAACCCTCTTGACTGCTTTTAGCAAATTATTCCCACAACACACGCATACACAGGACACACATATACACAGAGAGATACAGACACAGACAGACCACACAGACATACACACACATACACACACACTAGTCTTGTTCAGGGGCAAAGTATATAGTTTAAGATAAAAGCTGTGCATTTAGCTTAGAATGTAAAAGTTGATTGCTTTGCTTTCGCAATGCAAGGCACAGTATGGTTGGTTACATTGTTCTCTTAAAGGCATGTTAAACTTCAACAGACTGAGTACACAGTAACACATTAGCATAATGTGTTAAGTACATAGTCTTAAAGGATCTCAAGCATATTATTAACTTGGCTGCAAAGTCTAGAAAAAGTTCAGTCTCTTTGAGTGCAATGGATATTTTCAGGAAAGTGCATCATTGCTTGAGCCAAGTGTTTATACCAGTGACTGAACTCACAGTTTTCTAAGCAACCATTTTAAAAGGATATCCAGGCATAATTGGGGTTCAACACTACTTATATGCCTTAAGGGACATGTTTCAGAACTTAACCCTTGAGCTTCATCAGTCCTAAATTAGTATAAACAATTCAAATGAAGACATAGAGTAGTTTTGGTGAAGGCACAGAAGTTATACATCTTGGACAGGTTGATATAACCATTGTCCATTGCAGTACCTTAGCCAAACTCTATAAGATTAATTTTTAAGAGGGCTGTGAAGAAAGGCATAAAACTGTTCCTAGTTTGGTAGATCCTAAAGCTCTTATAGGGCTAGTTGCCATCAAAGTTCATTGCACCTTTCAGAATGTAGGAAGTAATGAGTGTCTCCAGAGTCTGGAGCTCAGTTCTTGACTACCCAATTGACTAGGCAGAACACAGGCTAATGTGTGTGAAGCAAACCACTAGGAAAAAAGGAATGGGAAAGAATGTGTAGGACATGTTCAGTGCAATAAAGAGTTAATTTCTGGAGCAATCTGGCCACCCTCTGAGGTCACTGACCATACGTTCTAAAGAGGAAGTGCCATAGCTCATCTGCTTGTGTGCCCCAGAAACTCTAAGAGGAGCCATTATTGGCAAGGTAGTGGAATAGGTTAAATACCAAAAGGCTAGACTTTTGTCAACATAAAAAAATGTCTTCAGTGAACCCAGATGCCAGAAATAGCCTGGAATACTCTCTGAAGCTATTCTAGATGGAAGTTGGAGAAAATGTTTCCAGATGACTAGATGAGAAGGTGTCATGGATTATGCAAGCAGTAAATCCTGGAGTCTAAGAAGACATTTGGTTATGCTGTTTCTCATTCCTTTGTTTTACTTATTGGTTATTTACTCACTCACTCATTTATTCAGGAAGAAAATCCTGTCAATAAGGTGTTTCATGGCCAGAGAGTTTCCTTTGCTCCAATGACCCCAGCGCCCTGCATTAGGAAGATTGTCCTGGGAACAGAAAAGTCTGATGCTCTTCCTCTGTTTGTATTCCCCATGCTAGAGGTGGGAGAAATATGCCTGTAGAATAGCCGGATGATTTGGGGAATGGACACAGAGCCCCATGGGAGCAATGCTCAACTGCAGGTCAGGAATTAAGTTGTGACTTTATCATTATTCACATCACGTATTGGCAGCATTGCCCTCCCTCCTCCACTTTGTCAGAACCGAACCGTGGTGGATTTTGTGGCACCACAGGAAACAGAGACATCAGGCAGCCCTCCTTCAAGGAAGTGTGATTAATCAAGTGTGAGAATCACCAGATTGCAGAGATGTAAAGGTCTCAGAGATAAATTTGCCAATTAGTATGGACATGAATGTGGTCCCAGGGGAATTCACAACCAAAACCTTTCAGTTTTAGAGTATGAAGAATTTTGGAAACATCCTGGAGTCACCCCCAAAAGCAAACAATTCATATTGGACCCCTTGAAATATAGTTGTTGAATTAGCATGAATGTCCAATATTCCTCACTGTTTAGCTTGGAATTTATCTACTTTGGTGGAAGTAGATTTGGTTACCATGGATATATCAGAAAACCCACAAATATGGCAGCTTCCATTATTTGTTCCATCTCAATAGGGCTACCCATTCTCCCTTTCCACTGGTATGGATTCTGTAGAGATGGCCCTGGGTCCTCACCTAAAGCTTTTATGTAATGTTCTGTTTTGTTCAAACTGCAGTATGGCTAGCTGTGTGACTTTTTGTGATACCCATTTTTGTCCAGGATTAAAAGGAAATGAGTTGTAGGGTTGCTATATTAGAACTCCAGCATTTCGTGGTATCAATTGAATTCCATGACTGCCTCCTTCTTGAGAACCCAGGCTGACCTTGCTGGATGAGATGATACTGCCTGTAGAAAGGTAGCTTGGCATTTCTGGCCCTGCTGAAATTCCATTTATCAGCCTCATCATTTTCTATCTGTAGCCTGAGCTTTAGGTGTACTGATGGCTATAGACAGAGGCAAAGGGAGATCCATAGCTTGTCTTACGATGGTAGGTGATATTAAAGGTATTTCTACGATCATCATGAAATTCTATGGGTCCTGCAGCATGCTGTGCTGCATTTAAAAGGAAGAAGGCACAGACATACGATCGGCACTAGGACTAGAAAGAGTATGAGGACAGAGACAGAGCTGAGAGCCTTCTGGGATAAGCAGTAGTGACTCTACAATGCCAGCCTACCTCCTTCTTGTCCATTCATACCTCTGCCATTGCAATTACCAAAGACCGTCACAAGGGCTGTTTGTACTCACCAGTATGTGCTTGCATCTGCACCCAGTATCCTACAGAGGAATGAGGATAGAATGGCCACAGATGCAGAGTCAGATTTTTTACCTGCCCTTTCTAGAAAATAGTTGAGACATGGCAAACTGGGTTAACTGGCCATAGGATCAGCAAGTCCTTGCCTTTCACAGGAGCTGTGTGAAATTAGACTCACATATGATTCTGAATCCTGAAGGTCCCCTTATACATGGGTGTTTGTTTCAAGTTTGCAAAGGCAGCTACCTTTACATAAAGTCCCCTATGGAATGTTTAAGATGGACTTCAGTTTTTCTGTTCCCTTTACTCTTCCCATCATTAGGCAAGAAAGCCAACAGGGATTATCCAGGGGCATAAAAAATACAGCTGAGATGAAAACAGCTCCTGAGTCTATCAAAAAAACTTGGGGGCGAGGAATCCAGAAAAAGGGAAATGAAATGTAAATAAAGAATATATTCAATAGAAAAAAAAAACTTATCTCCAAACGGTGCTATTAGCTGAAGGTCTATTAAACTATTAGAATGAATGCTGGCTGGTTGTGTGAGGATATAACATGATGCAAAACTTGTGAAAGACCTTAAGGCTTCAGAAGTAGCTTTTGTGGTCCACTCACTTAAGCCTGTGTAATTTGTTTGGTGACAAATAGTGGGAGGTAAGTGGGTGGGGACCCACTTTCATTTAGATAATTGCCTTTTTTTTAGGAACAACTGAAGCTAATAAATGTGTCTATTGATCTGTTTAATTCAGGTTAACAATGCTTCTGGACCAAATGGCTTTCAAATTCAAGTTCCACCCCGAAATTCATTTATTCTGTTTTATGATAAAGTGCTATGAATAGATGGAAAGACAGGCTACATTCCTTTGATCTACTTAATGTTTGTAAAAATTCAAAATGTTCAAACCTAGAGGCAGTAACCCAAACACCATCATTCCCTCAAAGTTTATTTAAACCGAACAAAGTATTAATCAATACCTCACTTTTTCTGATATGTTCATCTTGCAGATTTGAGTCTTAGAAGGGAGGATTAGGAATTCAGTGATTTTCCCTAGGGCTGCCCACTCACTGACCCTGTAGACATACTTGTTGAATAAGTGAATAAATGAACACCCAAACAATTATCCCAACCACATTCTTTCCTAGGAAGTTGGACTTTTTTCGAAATATTTTCACCTCTTCCTGTGTCTCCACAACAGAATGGGAGTGAGAAGAAATTGTGTGTCCAGGTCAAGGTCAAGGCCATCAAATAAGTCAAAATTTATTCTTTTGTTTCAAACTCTCACACCATTCTCATTCCACACTACATGTTCATGGACACTTAATGTTTTTAACCAATCTTAGAGCCAGAGGATCTTTGACCCAGGTGATTTTTGACAGAAGGGATTCCAAGTATCTAGTGTCTAGACTAAGTCTCATCTTCCACACCTCCCACATTCTCAAGTTTACAGACTTTCTTCTAGGGGCAGCTTTGTCTTCCAATTTCTTTTGGTCACTGCACTTGAATTTTTGTTCCTTCAGAATGCTCCCTTCCAACCCTATTCATAGATATATCTTACAGCACTCTCTTCCAAACCATACATCTTTAGTTTCCATACTGGCAAACCCTCTCTTTGATACATTGATATATTGATACATTTCCTACTTCATGATGACTGTAAAGGACTACAAAGATGGTAGGGGTCTCTGAAGTCACACAATCCCATTGCATAGATCAGAACACTGAGCTCAGAGAAGATAATGTATGCCCAATACCATGAAGCATATCAGTAGAGCAGCTGTGACACAAATTCAGTCTGCCTGAATTTGCATTATCTTATTCTGTTTTGTCCTCTTCACCTGGTTGCCATCTGTCACTAAACACCAGAAATAAAGTAAACACAGATAAACTTTCAGTGCTCAGGAGGATCAAAGGAAACATAGGAGCATAACATTTCATAATATTAACTGGGGCTATCTTTGGGCACTTAGGCAGTGGGTGACATTTTCTGCATCTTTCTTATTTAGAATGTTTCAAAGTTTCCTTAATGAGAGTGTATTGCTGGTAATTTGAAGGAAATCAATACCTATGCAGAGAAAGATGAAAAGGAAGAAGCAGGTAAGGACTAGGAAGAGGGAGAGGAAAAGTAGCAGGGGCAGAAGGGGGATGAAGAAGAACATAAAGAGGAGGAAGAGGGACCCCTGAAGAGCCAATATAAGTATAGGAATATTTTGGATGCTTCTTTAGAAGGATTTCTGTATCACTTCTGAGTGGAGGACAGCAGCCAGCCAGTTCTTCTTTGGATTAAAAAACACAGAACATCATCCCTGAGGAAGACTAATTCTTCCTCTCTCAGTAGTTATTAATTCATTGTAAATAGGGTCAATACTAAGAGGCCAGTCCTAAATACACACACTTACAAACAATACTAAATGTACTCAGTGGTGTGTGTGTGTTTGTGTGTGTGTGTGTGTTGTAGAAACACAAAGAAAAAGGAGGGCATGAAGGGCATGAATTTAAGAAGGAATGCGGAGGAGGCAACATGAGAGAGTTTGGAAGGAGAAGAGGGAGGATATAATTACATTTTATTTAAAAATTCACTTCTCACAAAAAAAAATACATAGCTCTCACATCAGCCCCAGCCCCAAGACTAGCCAATAGCTATGTCTCAGGAGAAATGATGCTTGTCCAAGAATTAGCGATATCTTGACCCAAATATACATTGCTGACTTCACACTTCATCTGCATAGGCTTCTTGGATTACTGTTTTCCCTTGTGGATATTGAACTGCCATGTACTCAGAGCCAGGTTCTGGGATGTAAGCAATGGGATGAATGTAATAGAAACAGGAATTAGATGTAATTATTGGCTGTAAGGGCTTTCACTTAAGTGAAGGACACAGATGTGCTCATAAATAAAGCCAAGACAGGATAGGGTGAAGAGAGCTGTCAAAGCCCACCCCAGATGCCTGGGGGATGACATCGCATCCCTACTGGGACACACAGCCATCTTCAATGGAAAATACTGCAACAGCTGCTTTCATGGCTGCTCTACTCAATTCTGTTGCATGTGGGTTGATTGGGGTGGGTCTCAGAAGCATGCATACACCCTCTTCAGAAACCTTCACTCAGGGGCAGGTATTTCATGCCTTCTATTACTATCATCAAAGTGATAAAAGGGTCCTCATTTGGATCAGGAACTAGGTCTGCAGGGCAACCTCCAGGTCATAAGCCATCAAGAATATGCAGAGTGGTCTCAGGAAGCAGAGAGGTCCCTGGCTGAGCTTTCATTTCCTCCAGCATGCACACTACACACTTCAGAGTTTCCATGGCATCCTCTCTTATTTCTTTTTCTTATTCCTTCCTCTTTGCTCCTGCTGATTTAGAAGCTGTTTTAGCTCTGCCACATAGCTCTCACACTGTAAGTGTAAGGTCCTCCAGCAGCTGGGCAAGCCGTATGTAAGAACGCACATTTAACTTCTCAAAACTTGAGCACAATAGCTCCTCGAAATTGTCCTTTCCACTCAGTGTGGTGTTCCTGAGATTCCTAGATGTTTAATGGTCAAGTATACACATGGTTTCATATTTAGGAGCATTGGAAAATGTGAATATTGGACCAGCAGCCTTGGGCAATCAGGAGGTAGAATACCAAAATGGTGGGCAGTTGTTGTTGATGTTTAGTTACTTCTGGAAGTGAGCTTTCCCCCTTGGCTTGAGGGTAATAATAGCTCTAGGAGACATGCAGATGGACCTGGCTTACATACATGAGGGCAAGAGTTTTTCCTTCACAAAAAAATCGGGTCGTATGCCATATGTTACTTAAATATTATGCACAAAAAGGCTAGGTACAGCTATCTAAGGCTTGCCAAAGGCCCCTTTTGGGTTCAGAGGTATAGAAACAGGAATAAGGACTCCTGTCTCAGGCCAGATTTAAAAAGAAATAAAAACAAACAGGAGGAAATTAAAATGACTTGCTTCTCACTAGACTATAATGGCTTAAGAATCATACTTTGGTTTAAGATTTCTTATAAAAACTGAACTGTGTTCTTTCAATATTTCTATGTTAAAGTTCTGTGTTTGGAGATGGTGTTGTAAAGTAGTGATCAAAGTAAAATGAATATGTTAACATGTACCCTAAGCATGTAGCTGCTGTCATTATGAGAATGAATTAAGTCACAAAGAGAGAAGCCCATATGAAGACACAAGAATTTAAACAGACCAAAGTACACAGGCATTATAAGAAACCAACTCTGCCCCTGCCTTGGTTTCCCACCTTTAGCCTCTGGAACTGTGGGAGAATGGATGTTTGTTTTTAGCCCCTGGTCCATGGCACTCTGTCATGGCTCCCTGAGGAAAGCAAAAACTTTTTGAGAGGAGATTTGAAAATTGGAAGCTAGTTAAAATGAAAATTCATCTGTTCATTTTCCAATGTAGTGATTTGGCAAGCCTAAGATGGGGCCCTGAGTCTGCTTGCACAAGATCCCAACTCTGTCCAACATCACTCTGGGACCTTGGATAAACAATGATACTTTCTGGACTTGGTTCTTCATTGAAGAATAAGGTCCAAACTATGGTTGATTCCTAGGCTGCAGAGCTGATGATAAACGTGCAAGTAGAAGGCAAAGTCTTGGCTTCTTATTAGAGGTATGTTAGCTTGTGATGCTGGAACAGAGTGTCACAAACTGGTGGCTGAAACAACAGATCATTCTTTCCTTGCTGTTATAAACTCTGGGAAGTCCAAGACAAAAATGGTATCATGATTGGTTGATGGTAAGAACTGTCTACATCACATATAGATACCTATCTTCTTCTTTGTTATTTGCAGTTGATTGATTCAAGGACACCTTCCTACCATAAATAACAAAAGATCTAAGATGCCCCAGTTCCTTATGTCAAATTATACATTGTTGGCACATCGCCTACACAATCCTGCAATAATATTTGGGTTATTTATACACCCAAATACAATGCAGATATTGTGTAAATAACTTCATAGCTAGAAAAATATAGGGCCATATTTCCCTGCACCTCCTTTCAACAGCAAGAGGCTAGAAGGGGGTGATGATGCAGAGCTGGTAAGAGAGGCAGTGGTGTGCACCGAAGGTGAATTCTCAGAAAAAAAAGTCAAGATATTTTGAAAAGCTATTTCCTACATATCATCCTGTCTCTCTTGGAAATTTTCAGTGAAATGCTTCAGTAACTATCAGTGCATTTGCTGTTAGAGCTGTTATTTGTGAGGATTAAGCCAGATGCTAATACTACCCTTTTAAAGGATAGTACCACAGAAGGGGTGTACCATGAAGACTGTTACACCTTGACACTACATAAAAAAGGGTGTTACAAGTCTGGTCAGCCAACGGGGAGAAAAGTTGATGTACAAAGCAGTGAGTTTCAGTTTGGGGATATAGCATGCAGGAGAACCCTGTGTTTGAGTGATTCCCAGTACCACATAAATCAAGTATGGTGGAACACACCTGTAATCTCAACAGGAGGATCAGAAGTTCAAGATCTTCCTCTCCTACATAGCATGTTCCAGAACATCCTGGTGAAAATTTTGTAATGTAATCATGAAAACCTAAGCTTGGATCACTAGATAAATAAAAAATAAATGCAGGGCAGCACATATTCCTAATTCTAGCATTGGCAGGAGAGGGTTAGAGACATGAGATCCCCAACCAGACAGTTTATCTGTTTAGAGAGGTTCAGGTTTAGTGAGAGACAGCTTCAAACAATAAGGTAGAGATCATGACCAGATTGGTTCTCCCTCTGAAATGTAGGGACGGCTTCATATGTATACACCAACAGCAAATATACACAGAAAGTGATAATGGATACACTTACATTCACAATAGCCTCAAAGAAAATAAAACATACAGAAGTAATCTTAACTACAAAAGTGAGGGACCTCTGCAATAAAACCATTAAACCTCTGAAGAAAGAGATAAAGACACCCAAGAGAATAGAAAGACATCTCATGCTCATGGATTAGTAGAATAACATTTTGAAAATGACCATTCCATCAAAAGCATTTTACAGATATATTACAATCTCAATCAAAATCCCCATCTCATTCTTCACAGAAATAAATAAAATTATCCTAAAACTCATATGGAATCACAAAAGATCCAGACAGCAAAAAATATCCTGAGCACAAACTATGCTATGGTAATTACAATTCCAGATCTTAACATATATCACAGAGCCATAGAAATAGAAACAATATAAAGCCAGCCCAACTGCAGGCCTGTGGACCAATGAAGCAAAATTGAAGACCCAAACACGTGGACATATAACTTCAGCCACTTAATATTTGGCAGAGATAATGAAAACATAAAGTGAAAAAAAGAAAGCATCTTCAACAAATGGTGCTGGGATGTTCATATGCAGAAGACTGAAATTAGACCTGTAGCTATCACCTTGAACAAACTTGGACCAAAGACTCCAGTGTGAAACCTGAACCACTGAAACTGATAGAAGAAAACATAGGCAGGACCCTATATGATATAGGTGTAGGAAAGGACTTTCTGAACAAGACTCTATTTGCCTAAGAATGAAGGCCTAAACTGACAAATGGGACTTCTGCACAGCTAAAGAAATAATCAACTGGGTAAAGAAGAATAATCCCACAGAATGGGTGGTAATCTTTGCCAGTTATACATCCAATGAGGATTAATATACAGAATATATAAAGAATACAGAGTAAAATAATGACCCATTCCAAAAACTGGGGCTAGGACCTGAACAGAGAGTACTTAAAACAAAACAAACAAACAAATAAAAAAACCAATGACTAAGAAATATCTAAAAAAAAGTCCATTGTCTCCAGCAATTAGGGAACTGGAAATCAAAATAACTTTGATACATTATCTTCCCCAAGTTAGAATGGCAAAGATTAACAAAACAAATAACAATAAATGTTGGATGGGTGGTAAGATTTCAAAGTGTGCAGCCATTATGGAAGTCATTATGGAGAATTCTAAAAGAGCTAAAACTAAATCTACCATATGACCCAGTTGTTTACAGTGGTTTTCAACATGTATGGAGCAACCCCTATGGTAGTCCACAAACTCTTACACAGGGCTCACCACAGACCATTGGAAAACAGATATTTACCTTATGATTCATAACAGTTGCAAAATTACAGTCATTAAGTAGCAATGAAATAATTTTAGGGTAGGGGATCACCACAATCTGAGAAATTGTAGTAAAGGGTCTCAGCATTAAGAAGGTTGAAAACTACTGTCATGGAATATACTCAAAGGATATGACATCTTACTCCACAGATACTTACTCAGCAACTCTTATAAAGTTTTTAATTGGGGGCTCATTTACAGTTTTATGGGCTTAGTCCATTATCAAGGCAGGGAATCTGGTGGCAGGCAGTTGTGGTGCTGGAGAAGTAGCTAAGGGTAACATCTTCATTCATAAGCTGAGAGAGAGAGACAGATACAGAGACAGAGAGACAAAGAGGTAGAGAGACAGAGAGAGACTAGGCCTGATGTGGCCTTTTAAATCCTCAAGGCTTCCCCCCAGTGGCATACTTCCTCCAATAGGGACACATGTTCCAACGAAGCCATGCTTCCTAACCCTTCTCAAACAGTGCTACTCCCTGGTGATTAAGCATTCAGATATATGAGCCGATAAGGACATTCTTACTCAAACCAACACAATGTGTTCAACATACAGGACAACACACACTTGTAATCTCAGAGATGGGGAGGCAAAGAATGGAGGATCCTCATTTAAAAAAGGTCTTCAAGGAATTTAAGCCAGAGCTGTGACTCAACTCTACCACTTTAGAGTTCAATTCTTACTAGCATGGGGCATTATATATGAGGCAGATTAGAGGGTATGGCATGTTTAAATTTAAGCCTTAAGATAGGAAACAACCTTTTACACAAGGAGGGCAGAATCATGACAGAGAAATGTAGCTCGGCATATTGATTCACTTAAAATTGATTTATCTTTATTATTTTAAACTATTTGTATGCATGTGGTCTGTGTGTGAGTTTGTGCAAGTGCATACAGGTATCCAAAGAGGCTGTGGGTATCTCTGTACTGTAATTACAGATAGTTGTGGACTATCAAACCTGACTGTTGGAAATTGATCTCAAGTCTTCTGCAAGAGCAGTAGGTGCTCTTCACCCCTGTACCATCTCTTTGGTCCCACAATGCTTCAGGTTCACATGTGTCTTGGCCTTATGCCTGGTGTTAGATGAATGACCTCATTCACACCCAGATATCTAGACAAAGCAGTGTGGGATATGAGGGATGCAAGCTGACTTTTCCCAGTTAGTATAGAGGTGCAAATGCTTAGATATGTGCAACTGATTTTCCTGTAAAGTAAGCTTCTAAGCTGGAAGTGGTGCAGCAGCACTGAGAATCAGAGTGAAATCTTTCTTTGTGTAATCCAACCATTGCATCCTGATTCATGGCTGACCAGGGTCCCAGACATCCTGGAGTGAAATCAGAGCTGAGAAGCAATAAGGTATAAATTTTTCTGAGGTGGAAATGAAAGGGTATGTTTTGAGAATCTGAACTTGGCAGGGGATTTGTGGTTTCCTGCTCCAGAGCCATTCACAGGCTTTTGGTTAATGTTTTGATGTTTTTTGGGATGGGCCAACAGCAAAAAGTGTGGGGCAGAAAAGTGCATGGAGTTGGGAGTCTGGAAAGCTTTGCTCCTGGCTTAGATTCCAGCTCAGAACATGGCCTTCAGCATGGCCCTGTTTCTCCCTAGACCTTCTATGACTTCCTGATGGGGAGAGTCAGAGCACCTCACTCTGGATCCAACAGGAAGGGGCTGGCTGTGCCGTTTCATACAAAGGTTTTGCTTGTGTATACAATGGCTGCCAGTGTTCTTGGCAACTCTTTCACAATGTGGTCAGTAGCTATGAAGGTCCCAGGTCTTCCTGTCTGGAAGGGATTTGGGGGAAAAGTTTTTTGGTTGATGCATACTTAACCCAACAACACTGAAATACCACTGTACTGGCAGGAATATGCAAAAATGACCGGGTCTTCTGGGGTGGTGGTGGTGGCGGAGCTGAAGCAAAGGTCAGAGATATCATGATCATGAAGAGAGACTTCTGGGTCTTGATTCTCTTAGCATCTTAATTAATCCTCAGAAATTAAATTTGCAATGGTCCACCTTAGTTTCAGAGTAAAAGAACATGTAGTCAGTTGTTCCCTTTGCATGCACAGAGCTAGACACAAGATTGGCTGGAGGTGGGGCCTGAGGGAGAATGTAGCCACAAACCTGGCTGGAGATGGGGCCTGACAGAGGACTCTGAGAATCAAAACCCATTATTTGTTTCATGGCTAGAGTGATTTTACTTGATATTTTTACATTTTAAAATATTCAGTTGATTTCTTCTCTGTCTGTGTGTCTGTCTGCTGCTCTCGCTCCCCCTGAGTAATTTTACTTGATGTTTTCAAATTTTAAAGTATTTAGTTGATTTCTTCTCTGTGTGTCTGTTTCTCTGTTTCTCTGTTTCTCTCTCTCTCACTCTCTCTCTTTCTCTTTCCCTCCCTCTTCTTTTTCCCTTCTTCATGTCCCTCTCTTCTTTTTTCAGATAGGAGTCTTATTGTATTTTCCAAGCTAAGATGGGAGCTTTCTTCAAGGTGTACAGAAATGTACCATGTTGATTTTGAATCAACAAAAATTTTATAAATTTAATAAATGTAGTTTAATGGCTTTATTCACATGGCCATTATATAGTAATCCAAATGAGAAATTATTAGTCATTTTTTTCATGCAGTTCAGGTTGTCCTCAAACTAACTATATAGATGAGGGTGGTCTTGAAATCCTGATCCTTCTGCCTTCACCTTTGTAATACTGGGATCCTAAGCATATAATGCAATGCTGGGGAAAATCTCAGCACTTTATTTTTGGTATTACTGATGATATGATCAAACTTTGTTCTGTGAACATGATAAACATGTTTTCTGCTATTAAGGTCTATTCCTTGGCCCTTCTTTAAAATGCTGAATAGAATTTTATTGTGTATATATGCATTCACTGTGACCATTCATCCACTGATAGATATTTAAAGAAAAAAGTAAAAGCAATGCAAGTAAGTATGAGGAATTAGGAACCTGTGTACACAACTAATCAAAATATGGATTCAAGCTACTTTACTTCCTGCTCATAAGCATCACATGGATTCTGATGATAGGAAGAGCTAAATTTATCTGTCTCATCCTTATTCTAAGGCCCACTGGATTCCGGGCTTCTTCACTAAATCAGCCTAATATGATGCTATCTTCATGTTATTCTCCATATGCTACCATGTCAGGTTTCTTTCCTTCTTTTTTTTCAACTGACCAACTTCAGTCTATTTGTAGGGCTATGTCATTTGCTTTCCATTTCCTTATAAATCCCTGTATTTCAAATCATTAAATAACTGGGTTGTCCTTTGTTCATTTGTTTCTACTCCAATGTCATTGATTTAGAGGCCTTCTCTAAATCATCAAAAGCGAAGACAGGGATATGCCACATGGCTCTAAACTTTTCCTTATTATGTCACTTGTCATCCTTTTAGTGTGTGTAGGTATTAGTGTGAGTGTATATGTCTCTCTTGAGTGTATATGTCTCTCTTATATGTAAAGGTAGGCTGACATCAGGTATCATCTTCAATCACTTTCTGCCTTATTTTATTAAGACAGGGTCTGACACTGGGCCTGAAATGTACCAGTTTAGCAAGTGAGACCCCTCCACTGAAACTGGGGCTAAACACACATGCCACTATGTTTTGTTTGTTATTTGGGTGCTAGAGATCTAATTGCAAGTCCTCCTGCTTGTGTGGGAAATATTTTGCCCATGGAGCCATCTCTGCAGCCTCACATATTAGTCTTTGAATAATGTTTCTTGAATATACTCTTTCTTATTTCATTATTTACCATTTCTTTTACTTTGCTATAAGATTCATGGTTATAGGTCATTGTTGCCTTGACTCTGGTATCTAACACTAATCAGGCACTCAGGAGATATAAAAAGAATAGAGGATGTTGAATTCTGGGTAGACCATATCTGGTAAAAGGCAATGGTGAGGAAAGTAGCTCTGTCTGATTTCCAGAGATCTGTTAGGACTTGTGCTGTGATCACAATGTGTGATAGTACACATCTATTTATGTCCACCTCAACAGCTGGTAAATCTCATGAATCCAAGATCATTTCTTTATTACTCCCAGATGTTTTCATTGTATTCCATTTGCCTGGCACATAAAAGGATGTCAACAATATTTTTCAGTGAACTAAATGCCTGAAACTGTCCTCTTTAATCCATGCAGCATAGAAAATAATGAAACCCAACATATACATATTTCTACAAAGGAAGGAGAAGTGAGGTCCGGGCAGACCCATCAATGGTTATACCCAAACTAGGTCACAATGCAAGTCTTAGTAGAAGAACTATTTTCCTGTAGATGAGTCAAAAGTTGACCCAACCAAGATGTCTTTTCAAAGCTGAGCAACTAAGAAAATCAAAAGGTAATCCATCACTTTTGCTTGAAGATGAAGAGGATCTTGTTACAGATGCAAAGGTCATACTTGATGTGTCATATCATCAGCTAGGACTCAATTAGCTTAGACAAGACACAAGAATAGAGCAGCTGTCTTTAGCTCTGGAAAATATCTGTTCCCACTAGTAAGGGGCCCATAGTCACCAACATTATTATTGTACCTTTATTTTTGCCTTCTACAGAGTGATGTACACAGTGGAAGAGATTGATTGTGCCATCCTCATTGATGGGTCATGATCAAGAGGGAAAAGGCAGAGCAATTTAGGTCTTTGTGTGCGAGTGTACATGCTTATGTATGTATGCATGTGTATGTATGTGAGTTGAATGGGGCTGATCTTATATAAAAGCAGCCTGGCTATAATAATGTAAGGTAGTAGGCTCTTTGGAAGTCTACTTCATAGAGGCAGCTCTAGCACAGAACCCATAATAGTTGCAGAGTAGTCACAAGTATGTACATATACAACCATTCCAATTCAGGCTCAATGATCTAGCTAAATAGCTAGTCTCTAAACTATTTAGAATAGATTTGGGCCAGGAAGCCAAATGTGTTCTTAGTCTTTGGCTTGTTGATCAGACATCAAGGAAGAGACAAGATTAAGGTAGAAAACCTTGGTCTAGGAGGCACTGTTTGAAGATCTTGCCTATGAAAAAGACAGAAACAGCCAGGCAGTGGTGGTGCACATCTTTAATCCCAGCACTTGGGAGGCAGAGGCAGGCTGATTTCTGAGTTCGAAGCCAGCCTGGTCTACAGAGTGAGTTCCAGGACAGCCAGGGCTATACAGAGAAACCCCATCTTGGAAAAAAACAAAACAAAACAAAACAAAACAAAACAAAAGACAGAAACAAAGCTGCAGAACTTAGCTGCAGCCTGACCTGAAAGACTTGCAATACTGTAAAGTATTACCCAAGCAAAACATACTTTTTCAAACACCACAACTGGATTGAAAAGATGGTTGTATGCTGGCGTGGATTCAGGGCCACTTGGATAAAATTGTCTCTCTAAGGTGGTATGCCGTTTATGTCTATAGTAAAAGTTAGCAAATTTCTAAAATAGCCAGATTTGCAGACCTTATTCATTTCTAATGAGCATACATACAGCCAGTTCTCAGCCATGCTGTGATAAAAGGCAGAGTCAGTTACTCATAAGTGGCCATTGGATTGGGAAGAAGTAGGTACCATATTTAGCTACTGCCTGACAAGACTTTTTTTGCTTTACCCTTCTCTTTGTTAGCTCATCAACATCCTTTGAATTTTTATCTCTTCATACTGATTGTACTCATTATTATTTCCTTAATTAACATTTTTAAAAAGTAATATAATTTGTTCCCACATCTGCAAAAATGAAATCACCACTACAGTCATGCTTTCATGATAATTTTTTTGTTTTTTTACAAATTTGAAGTGTTGATCTCTAGAAGTTTCTTTAATCTTTATCCATCTTGGTTTCTTGAATACCAGTTAACTGGAGCAGAAATTTTCTCTTGCTGTGAAGGAGATCATACTATTTTAATGAGATTGGGATTGCAGTCTCCATCATTATTTCTCTTCCTAGGTATTTCTGTTCCTGATATTTTTCTCAGTCCTCGTCTCTTCGGCTTAGCTAGAATAATAAGATAAGTGAAATAGAGCAAGAAGATAAATATATGAAAGAAAGATATCAAAGAATCTTTATTAAAGACCCTAAAAATTCTACCAGGAAATTTCTATAGAAGATAAATATTTTCAGGATACAAGTGTAGGATACACATGTGATAGAATACCAAATTAATTCACAATAATTAGCATCTTTCCTACATACAGCCAACAGACTGAGAAAAACAAGAGAAACAGTATCTTTTGCAGTAGTCTCAAGAAAAATATGTCTTGGATAATTCTAACCAAGCAAGTGAAAGACTTGCATAACAATAGCTTTAAGAAATTGAGTAAAGAAATTGAAGAAGATATCAGAGGATGTAAAGACATTCCATGCTCATGGATTGGTAGAATTAACATAGTAAAAATGGCCATCCCATCAAAAGAAATCTACAGATTCAGTGAAACATCCATCAAAATTCCAACACAATTTTTTATAAAAATTAAATGGACAATTTTCAGCCTCATATTGAAACACAAAAAGTTCAGGATAATTATAAGAATCCTGAATAGTAACAGAAGCATTGGAAGCATCACTACCTCTAATCTTAAATTGTACTACAGAGCTATAGTAATAAAAATCAGCCTGGTATAGGCATGAAAAGAGATGTTGATCAATAGAACTGAAGACCCAAATAGATCTTGACATAATTCTATATGCCTATGGGTATCATCTCTTTTTTTTCCAACCAAGATCCCTGAAATCTGCAGCAGAGAAAAACCCCAGTATCTTCAAATAATGGTGCTGGTCAAACTGGATAACTCCATGTACAAGAGTGAAAGGAGAAATACATCTATCACACCCACTGTTGAAAACTTTACTCCAATTGTATCAAGGACCTCAAAGTAAGACCGGATATCTTTAATATGCTGGAAGACAAAGTGAGGAATAGGCTTGAATTCATTTGGCACAAGGAAAGACTTTCTGAACAGGATACTGATAGTACAACAATTATGAACAATGATCAATAAATGGGATTTCATGAAAGTGAAAAGCTTCTAAATAGCAAAGGACACTGTCATTTAGACAGTGTCAGGCTGCTAAGCAGGAAAAGATCTTTGCCAACTATACACCCCATAGAGTACCGTCTAATGGTTTTATTTCTGTGAAGAGACAACAGGACCATGGCTACTCTTATAAAGGAACATTGAACTGGGACTGGCTTAAAGTTTCAGATATTTAGCCCATTATCATCAAGGTGGAAGCATGGCAGGCAAACATGGTGCTAGAAAAGGAGCTGACAGTTTTACATCTGGATCAGCATGCAATAGAAGAGAATTTGACATACTTTCTCCAACAAGGCTATAGCTAGTCCAAGTAGGCCATACCTCCTAATAGTGTCACTCCTTATGGGCCTATGCGGGGAAACTTTTATTCAAACCACCACAAGTACTAATATCTGAAAATACATAAAGAACTAAAAGAACTGAATATCAAGTAAACTAATAACCCAACACAAAATTGGAGTAGAGAATTCTAAAAGGATGAAACAAATAGCTGAGAAACACTTAAAGAGATGCTCAACATTATTAACCATCAGGGAAATGCAAATCAAGACTACTTTGAGATTTCATCATACATCAATCAAAATGGTCCAGATCAATAAAATGGTAGCACATACTGAGAAGGATGAGAAGAAAGGGGAACACTTATTCATATGTAAGGAGAGTATAAATCCATGCAACACTTCAGAAATCAATGTGGAAGTTTCTCAGGAAGTTGAGAATTGATTTATTTCAAGAGCCAGCTATACCACTCTTGGGCACATACCAAAAGTACTCTAAAACTACTGTAGAGATTTTTGCTCATCTGTATTCACTGCTCCTATACTAATAATATCCAGAAATTGGAAACAGCCTAAATGTAAATCAGCTGATGAATGGATATTGAAAATGTGGTATATTTACAAAATGAAATATTATCCAGCTGTTAGGAAAAATGAAATTATAAAAATTTCAAGTAAATGAATGGATCTAGGAAAAATTATAATTATACTGAGCAAGGTAACCCATATCTCAAAAGAAAAATATTATATATTTTCTCTCATATGTGGATATTAGATTTTAGTCTTTGAATATGGCTGCTACAATCTGAGTTACTACTAAAGTTAGTTACCTTAGCAAGGGACCAAGTAGAGGTAGGGTGGGAATTTGCATCTCCCGAGAAAGTAGAAATAGAATATAATGTGGTGGAGTGATAAAGAAATAGGGGAGGAAGACAGAAAAGAAGAGTAAAGCAGGAATATGGTGAGGGACAACTAACCCTAAAGACCATTTAAAAGCAATATGGAAATCTACCACTAGTACATCCATATCCACTGGAAATAGCAAAAGTCATGAAGCCAGCACAACTGTTTGACACAGGTCCTGCAAATCTGAGCCAAATGCTGTGATCATGGTCATTCTCTCTCTTACTTTTAGATTTTGGTCTCGGCATGTTGCATTCTTAGGGAATTTCTGCATTACAATTCACTTTATGTTTCTGTTTCCCAAGAAAAATTATGTCTGAGTTATTTTTTAGAAGTCCAAAGTTTCCAATTCTTCTATTTTTAAGAATAATAACCATCTGTCCCCATTTGGAAGTCTTCCTTATGCCCTGGAGATTGTGATAAGTAAACCTTAAGCTTGGAATTTCTAAATGAGGTCATGACTCCAAGAATCTTGGGGTATCTGCCCCTAAGCAAATTCAAACAATATAATTGGTACAGGTTATACAGAGAAAACTGACAAAGTATGACTGGCCAGGAGAGTTAATAACAGATTCTAAACCTCCCTTTACAATATGCTTAGAGATATCTGAAAATGCAGTTTGTAGATAGGGGGTCCTAGAGGGTATACCTCTGAAGGATTAGAACTCGGTAAATAAGATAGATTGACCAAAAGGATAGATTGAATAAAATAAACTCTCCCTACATTCTAGCATATATGATGAAATGATATAGTAAAAGGAGTTAGATATTAGTATTTGATAGTCATAAAAAAGACCCATTCTGATATTTTCTGTCTGTCTGGAGTGCTTTCAAACTGCAAATACTGCTCCCCAAAAGCAGGTCATCATGTAATAAATGTGTTGGCTTTGGCAGAGACATTCTTTACATATTTTAACTGAAGTTATAGGCTAATAATAAAAATAAAATCTGTTCTATTTGTGCTTTCTAATTGTGACTCAACTCATAACCCCAGACATGTAATGAAAAATCAAACATATCTCCAGACACAAAATGATATAATCTGTACTTCTTGAATAATCATTAGTTTGGCTTTGTTCTGTGAAACCTGTATAAATAAAGATGCAACCTGATTGCTAGTCAACCAGAACTACAAGATTCCCCTGACCACTACCTTACACACTCCTTCCTAGATGACTCTGTACTTCCTCTCAGGCTACCCTGTCAACAGCTGGAGAGCACCAGCATACTACTGTAGAAAGCTTGTACTATATACCTATATGGCAAGAATCTAAATTAAGTCAC
>BDUI01001225.1:27074-38916 GCA_002335545.1 Apodemus speciosus
AGAGAGAGAGAGAGAGAGAGAGAGAGAGAGAGAGAGAGAGAGATTCTAGAAATGGAAATGTGAAAATGCATAAATTCCTCAGACAGACCCAGAATACAAGGCATGCCATTGTCAAGAGGAGTGCGCTCCTTTCCCTGTCATACAAGAAGGATGACAATGAAAAGGATATGTGGGAATAGCTTAGCAGCTTCTTGTCATATGACCAACAGTCTCTCTAGGACAGTCATTCACGACCTGTGAGTCCCAAGTCCTTTATGAGGGTCAAATGTTCCTTCAACAAGAGTTGCCTAAGCCCATCAGAAAACACAGATATTTACATTACAATTTGTAACAGTATCAAGATCACAGTCATGAAGTAGTAATGAAARTAATTGTATGGTTGGGCGTCATCACAGCATGAGGAACTGTGTTAAAGGGTTGCAGCATTAGGGAGGTTGAGAACCACTACTCTTTAAGTCTAGAAACTTGAAGCTATGTCCTTTAACTAGAAGTGAACATCACTTGATAAATGTTGTGTGGCATACAATTGAAGTCATTTATGTTTGGAAAACAAAACATTTTCTCTCCACTGGCCTTCCAGGATGGCAGACAGCCCACTTACTACCAAAGGGCTATTTTCTTCCTTCTCYAGTCACTCAAAAAGAGCACTGCATGGAGAAGGAGCAGCAGGTGACTTCAGTCAGGAAACTTCTGTCAGCCCCAGCAAAAGGATGCTATGACCTCTGATCACTTTCAGGAAAAGTTGAACAGCTGCAAGAATATTGATTTTTTTCTGTATTCCCAACTTTATTTCAGAGGGGCCGAACTTTTCCAGGCTACAATTGTGAAAGCTGTAAAGGCAAGAATTGAAGAAGAGAAAAAATCCATGGACCAGCTGAAGAGACAGTAAGGACACTCTTCCCTCAGCTTCTCTGTCCCTTTTGCATCAGCACATTCAGCTGTGTCTTGGCTCTGACCCCTGAAAAGTGTATCCATGTGTAACAGTGAAGGAGATGTCTAAGCACTGCTCCACACTCTATAGTGAGTGTTGATTCCTCTATGATGAGGCACTAACCCTGCTATGCTGAAGGTGAAGGCAGTTTTAACAGGATGGTAGTGCCAGGGTGTGGGGAAAAGGTGGGGAGACAGCACAAATTCAGTTATTTAATCCAGAGTCCCGAGCTGGTGATTAAAGTTCTCTGACCATTTGGTGTTGTTCAATTAGAGTGCATAGTTGTCCCATATGAGTTTCTGTAAAGACTGATGAACTAGTGAAAGAAGCGGGACTCTGAGCCAAGCACTCGGTGTACTCACTGCATTTCTGGATCCAGGAAATAAATACAGAGCCAGCTTCCAAAGTATCTTTTGAAATAATACAATGCATGTTCAGGAGAATGGATACCCTCTGATATGTAGGGTCCACAGCAACTGGAAACAACTGGTGTGACTAGTTTCTTTGCAATCTGACTCAATGCTTTTCCTACACCACCATCCTGGATGAGACAGGGGTGGGCAGACAGGGGACAGAGGTGGGCTGACATGGGACGGGGTAGGCAGACATAGGACAGGGGTGGGCTGACATGGGACAGGGGTAGGCAGACGTGGACAGGGGTGGGCTCACATGGGACAAGAATGGGCTGACATGGGACAGGGTGGGCTGACATGGGACAAGAATGGGCTGACATGGGACAGGGTGGGCTCACATGGGACAAGAATGGGTTGACATGGGTCAGGGGTAGGCTGACATGAGACAGGGGTGGGCTGGCAGGACTCAGGAAATTTGAGAGTTCAGTTATAAAGAATTTTCTAGCAATGAGTAGAACTTCTAAGAACTGGTAAACATCTATATTTTGAGTGTTAATGCTTAAAAGCTAACATCCAGAGAATTTGAACCCAGAGCCGTTTCATTCCATCTTGATCTCACTTCTTAATTTTCTTCCCTTGAAAGGTATTCCCTTAAATAGATTATTCCGTGGCGTGGCTGTTTACACAGAAACCTAAGGCGAATGTGCAAACTGTAATGTTCCTGCGGTGTGGTGCAGCTGTTGCTGTTCTCTCTAGCTCAGACACAGTGGGTGAACAAATTTAGAATTTTTCTGCATTTAGAATACTCTCACTACCCATAAGTGAGACCAGACTCTTTGTAGTTAGGTAAGGATGCAAAGCCGGGGAGAAGAGATGGCTCAGCCGTGAAGAATGTGGCTGATCTTCCATGGACCTGGGTCAATTCCYAGCACTCATTTATAACCAGCTCCAGAGGATCCAATGTCCTTTTCTGGCCTCTGCAACCACAAGGCATGCACATGGCACACATACATGCATGCAGGTGAAACACTCATTCACATAACATAAGCAAAAAGCAACAAAAAATGTAAAACTTTTGGTTATAATATACTGTAATCAGACTGACTATGATACAAAATGAGAACCGATATCAAGGGCTAACCTTAGCATCATGACTGTTGAGCATATTATTAACCCCAGCCCTATATGAAACAGAGAACCATGGTGTCTCTCCTTCTCCCCCTCTCTCTCCCTGTGCCCCCATGTGTGTGTATGTGTGTATGAGTTATTTACTAACTAATTAGCAATGATCTCATAATCCTTAAGTACTTCAAAGCAAACTGACCACTTTGCTCATGGATTCAGATATTTGGATACACGATATTCATCTACAGTGCTGACCGTGACGTGACGACTGGGCCTATGCTCTCACTGTTACTAACACTGTCTTATTTATAGGATGGATCGCATCAAAGCCCGGCAACAAAAATACAAAAAGGGTAAGGAGAGGATGCTGAGCTTGACCCAGGAGTCAGGGGAAGGCCAGGACATCCAGAAAGTCTCAGAAGAAGATGAYGAAAGTATGTCAAATTTCCGTCTTATTGAGTGCTTTGACATCTGATAACAGCATGCCGTTGGTAGGGCTGTGAAGTAGCACTCACTGTCATGCTCTCAGGAGCCTCCCAATGTGACTAGATATGTTTGTTTCATAAGTACATATTTAGTGAATGAATAATTTTGCAAGCATCTACTCTTCAACATGATGCCTTTAATGAACACAGCCTGGTTTGATTCACAGACATATTTCTAAAAAGAAATTGACATTTTTTTATTTAATCTGTTCCTTTAGGGAAGAGTTTTTAGATATGCTGCCTTTGGCGTCTATAAATTCAACATGAAACTTAAAGATGCATGTACACTTTATGTCACTTGTGAATATTTACAATTCAAAGTTCAGCRACTACTCATTACAAGGGATTCACTGTGAAACATAGAACTTATTATTATACTTAATTATAGATTTATCCAATTACTGCTTTAACAGTCTTGTATAGGAGCCTGCATGCTTTTCCACTCAGGGGAATTAAAAAATATATATATAATGCATGGTCTCTTTCAAGATCCTAGAATCTCTACGTTAGTAGTAACTGTCCTCCAATCATCTACTGATGTCATCAAAAGAAAAAGTCCTACTCCTGTGCTTGGTGCATGTTAATGAATTATTTACCACTAAGTACTTCTTTTAAATGGGCAATGATTCTTTCATGTTAATTTAATGAAAAAGATCAGCGTAAGAAACATTGTTGATGAATACTCCCTTCTTAGTATTTCTTTATATGTCTTCAGATCCTAGGGAGAGTGAACATGTAGCATGCTGTTCCGAACCTTCAGTGTTCACCTGTGCAGGGGACCGTTAGCACATGAGTGCTTTTATAGCTAGCCGACTTCTTTTTCCTGGCCTCTGATGTGTTTTTGCAACTTAACCTAGATTTGATGATTTTGAGTTGTTAAAGCGTGGTTTTCAAAACTTGTGTGCTCACTTCCTAAGAATTAATGTCTGGACATATTTCATTTTAGGAGAAGCAGACAAACAGAAAGCCAAGGGCCAAAAAAAGCAGTGGTGGCGGCCTTGGGTCGATCATGCTTCCAGTAGGTTCTCTTGACCCTCTTCCAATCTCATCAGTTCTAACCCTTATATCCTTGACCAGAATTCAGGCTCCTCATGTCCTGTGTATCCCATGCATGGTTTGACCCTTGTGACTTGATAGGGGGACAGAGTGTAAGAACACTGCTGTGCTAAAGGGTCCCTGGGCCCCATGGACCCATTCTTTCTGAGAAATTAGCGTGGTGGCTAAAGTAAGCCAAAGATTTGATGTAGAGAGTATTATGTAAGAAAGCAAAGAACAAAATATACTATCTAAATCTGTGGTCAAGAGTTCTGCTCCTTTTCCATGTGTGGTWTAAAACCCTTAAGGATACATTTGGCTCCTGTTGGGACTCTAAAGGATGTTAAAAGTGTCTGTGATCCTCTTTGTAAGGCACTGGGCATGAATATCAATGAGTCCCCCTCCCTGTCTTCCCAGAGCTTTGATTTCATTTGCATTGATGAGGTTTTAGAAGTGTGTTTAGTAGACAGGTGACAGAGAGCCTAATGCATTTGCATTGTACTTAAATTCCTCCAAATCTCAAATTGATTCTGGAACAATCAATACCCCAAACACTAGACCCAATGTGCAGCCCAGCCTCAGATGTGACCAACTAATAGCAAAAACCAGGAAAGCAGCATCTGCTAACACATAAACAACAATTTGTTTCCCTCCTGATGAACAAATGAATGTGTAGTTACAGACACCATTGGCTATATGTGTTCTGAAAAGACCAATACTGGCCAATGGTTTTAAAATGGAATGACTCATGATAATCTAGTCTCCTGGATTCCATAGACATAGCAGAAGAGTGAAAAGTTATTGTTTTGAAAATAATGTGTAGTATCTCTCACCCTTCTTAGACCTATGCTGTATATCCACAATTACAGCTATTTTGATCAGACAATGAAACTCACACAGTTCTAAGAGCAAGCCTGCTAGTAGGAAGCCATTGGAAAAGCTACACACAAATTACAGATTTTTCCATCCCAAATCATGAGTGTCACTGCCACTTGTAATTGGTGTCTCTCACCCCAGAAGATGTCTTGTAAAATCAGCAAGGCAATTTAAATAGCATGAAATTTTAAATTTTTAGATGTAAACCATTAATATTTAGTTACAACAGTGTGGTTAAATAAAAAAGGAGAGAGTTGCAATGAATTCCACTTAATTTTCTGCCCACATTCAAAGGTTCAAGTTGAACTGTGATGTGGCTCCTGTGTCTGCGGGTCATTGGTATATTAGTCAGGTTAACAACATGTGAACAGCACTAAATGCCTATTCTATCAAGTCACAAGTAAACTATGCCTACTTTTCTGTTTCTAAAGGGCCTTTGCTAATTTAGTGTGACCTATCCATTTCATAAATCACATCATATCGAGTGGGTAAATTCCCACTCCAGTGGCTGCGGTTGTCTCTCCATTTCAGCATTTAAATCATTTCAAAAGAATCGGATATGGTCTTTGATAATCACCTTCCATGTTGGTAACAACTCAGCTCCCAGTGATGGTTAATGGCATTAGATTTTTCTGAWTCATTTTACCCTCATTATATCAAACTCTTCTGATAATCCACTCCGTGTCCCTTGTTACAAYATATTACAGTGCAATAATGGAGAGCTGTCTGTAACACATGGTTTGGAATCGTATTCAACTTGTGGTACTAAATTTTCTTCTGTATAACATATTTTYCTTTTCAAGTTTGAAAGGGACAAAAGAGGAAGACTGTGCCCTTGACTGTTTTTAACCCTTCCTGCTCCAGCGCTTATCTTTAGATCTGGAAGAATGTTATTTAGAAAACCTTGCTTTTATCTGTTGAGTGACTGGGCTGGACATTCAAATCATTTCTGAGAGATGCTGAGTTTAAGTGGAGATGCAGTGTCTATTAGTAACGAGCTCATTTAAGATGGTTGGCTAGCAGCAAAGATGTCAGCACAAGCTGTGGTGGCAAATTTGCTAGTTCCAAACCTATGCACACACACAGGACTGCATTATTGCTGTTCAATGATACCTTCCTTCCCACTGGAGTGTGTCTCTGTGTCTCTGTATCAGTTCCATGTGACCTTACTCATTACCTAACCTTGCTTTGTTGACACATATYGGGCAGAAAGGGTCAAGTTTCTGCGGACACAGGTGGTGGAATTCTAAAAGTTAGTTTCATACCAAGTAATTTATCAATGACACCAACATCAGTGTTTTGTGTCTGGACACAGCCTGGAGGCAATGTCTTCATCTGTACTAATGCAYATGGGCTTTTTACTTTGTACTTGTACTTTACTTTGTACAATGTACTTTTTAAATTATCACTAGCAGCACACACTAAAGAAAGTGTTTGATTTCCCTAGCTTTGCTACTACAATATTTTCTGAAGGACTAAGAGAGTTGGGAAAAATATTCATTGTTTCAAGTGTACCAGTTCCACTTGTTTATCTAATAAATTTGTAATGTTGCTAATAATAACATCAATGCTTGAGATGAAAATCATTTGGGCTCAACCCTATGAATAAAAGTCATGGAAGGTATGATTGAATACAATGCCAGCTACTGTTGATCTTCGTGCCTATAATGAGGGTAAAATGCTCCATCTCATAATGCCCTGTGTTTGTCCCAATAGACCATGTGAAGTAGAGTCCACAAAAACATCCCTGCCAAATCTCTCAGCTTAAGTGAAGGCATTACTTGAATGGTCTCCCTCACTGTCAAATGTAATGCTGTAATTTTGGTTTGTTCTTGCTTATTATTACCTTACGTTGTATTGCATTGATTCCCTTGGGCCTGGACCCAATCCTCTAGGCCTGGTTTTTTTCCTTCAAAATACGAGTAACAAATCACAGTGCTTCTGTTCAAGGATATAAGGCCCAATTCGTTCACTCTGCATCTTCTCGAATGAAGGCTCAGAGTCATCTGATACTGTAGACGAAATGGTTCAACTCTTGACCCTAGCCAGTGACATTTGAGCAACTAGCTTTAAACAAGCCAAGGTTTCCTGTTACCTTATGAGGTATAAGTCCAAATTATAACTTAAAACATCACATTCTCTCGCCCCAGAGATGCCTTCATAGTTTGCAATCCCATATACAACCAGAACTCATGGGTGTGCTTTCCCACAATGATGGTACAGTTCTTGTAGCATCAGAAGGGAGTCTCTTTTCTCTGTTAAATTCAAAAGTTTTCAAACATAAAGATTGAATCTCCTAATTGTCTTTAAGTCTCTACATATATCTGATTTCTCTTTTCCCATTCCTGACACAGACAGTATGTTCTTGCAGGGCAAGTGTCAGATGAGGCAGAAGCAGACCATACTGTTTGTGCTTTGTACCTGATGGTCAGTATAGTTCCCCTTGGATTTCATTATGTTCCCAGGGAATGGCTTGTTGACCAGAAGTATGACAGAGCCAAACCCTATGGACCAAGGCTGCTGTTCTCAGTCAGTCCTATGGCTGTTTGTAAAATCAGCCCGACACACTGTTGTTATCTTGTTTTGTTTTTTGATATTACCTACCCTTTTCCTCTTTGTGGCAATGTGTTTGTTGTTGTTGTTGATTTTATTTTGTTTGTTTTTTAACTCTTTCAAATGTCTTGTCTTCTGTTGCCTTGTGTGTTACATGTGGAGAAGCCAGGTCTGCATAGTATTAAAGTGAAGTAGAGGCTGGTGGCACTGGCCTCGATCCTGGGTCACCCTGGTTGGTTGTCTGTAACGGACCATGCCAAATCTTCCACTTCACTCTGGCCTTTGTCTAGATGATCAAAACTGATGAATTGTGAAGCAAGGGTGTTCAAGTATCTTGGCATCTCTAAATGGACTCAGCCCTATAAAACAGTGAAGGAGGAAATTGCCAGGTCACCCCCATGGTTGCTGATCTCTTAAATGGCACAGACAAGGCCTCATGCTCTGTAGACCCAGCCATGCCATCACTGTATAGCCCTAGACTAAAACGGGTTCTTTACATCTGTTTTCTCCTGCTAACATCTCTTGCCGTGGTCTTCTTGAGGGTCATCTGTATATCTTTGGTGGGGGGGTGCATTTCATTAATAAGCCCCCAGGTTTCTTGTGTCTCTTTCAAGAAGTAAGCAAATATTTTGTTTTGCTTAGTGGTCAGGAGTGGAGATTATTATTTGTTTGAAACGGATAGTGAAGAGGAGGAAGAAGAGGAACTTAAAAAGGAGGATGAAGAACCACCACGGAAGTCAGCGTTCCAGGTAATTAGAGGGATGGGGACAATGGGGCCCATTGCTAGGTGGAAACACCACAGCAGTTGTTTCTTAATTGACAAGTCTTACTTGCAGGTCTCCACGACCTCCTGTGTACTTCTACGGCGAAGCTCTCAGAGTCTTCTGATGGATAGCTGAAATTGTGTATTTCTAATTAAACTGCAGCAATACTCCCTCTCAGTAATGTCCTAACTATTGCTTCACATGAACAGGAAGGATGTGGGTCAGCTCTTCCTCCCTGACATTAAAGCAACTTTGATTGACCCCAAACAAAAACTTTCTGTTGCAAGTAGACAGATTTCTCAGCATTGCCTTCCATTGCTTGAATATTGGACTCACAGTTCCCTGTGTGAAAGAGTTGGTTATGTAAATAATACACACTCTCTGCTTTGAAATGATCACTTAAATACTGCACTGGATCTTGAAAACTAGCTTCATTTTTTTTGTAGTGCTAATGGTATCAGAATACTAAATAACAACCATAAGCAGCCAGCCCAGTTCTGATCTTTTTCAGCTGAGATCTTTCTGTTCAGGAACCGGCTGACTCAACCCCAGCTTTGACCCACCTGCTGACACAATGTTAATGGGGATAGATGCAATTCATCCTTCTTGAAGATGAGGCCTTGTCAGTGCACAGGGGGTGAACTCTTTGCATATGTTTCTCTTACTTCTGGACCCACAGGCTGGAACAACTGTATCCCATTTGTCATAGTAAGGGACATATAGAAAGGTATCCACAAACCCACTAAGCATGGTTCCCTACACAGGGCTTTCATAACTGGGCAAGCTCAAACACCTGGTCTTTGTGATGACATCGAAAAGCCAAGTAGCCTGTGGAGGCTCCTTGGTGTGATGCTGCCTCCCTGACTCCATTGCTCCTTTGTGTGTTTGGCGGCCATGTGTGCGTGCATGAATGAAGGTGCTTGCCAAATACTAATGACTTAACAGCCTTACTTCTTGTCTAATGATTTCATGCTAACCACCACTTGCCGTACAGCAAGAAGAGAACATGGACCGTCCTCACTGTGTTAATGGACTACATGCTTTGACTGAGTCTGCTTTTTCCTAACTTCCAAGACCAGTACATTTTATTCTAGCTTCGGAGATTTGCATGTTTTAACCTCAACGTTAATGGTAGAGACAAACCCATGCAACATCATATATTAAACTGTTAACTTTTGTTTGGTTGGGTTTTTTTTCCTACTAATTACTCTTGCTTTGTCCTTCTTTGTAGAGAGCTATTGGGAAGTTTGCCTCAGCCATTTTAGCCTTGCCAAAGTCTGTCATTAAACTTCCCAAAACTATTCTTCAGTATTTAATCAGAGCTGCAAAGGTATTTCATGTTTTACTGATGTGTAGTGTGTGGCTCTCTGCTCCGTAGAACTTTAGTAAAACATCCTTATATCTACATTTTCTCTATTCTATGAATTATACAATGAAAATATCATAYGGATATAAAACATCAAGTCTTTCAAAAAGGGTTCTCAGGAGCCAGACTTCTTATCATTTTACTGTTTTTTTAAAGTCATCACTGGAGATTATCAAAAATAGAAAGAGAATATGCAGATATATGTGTACTTTCTCTCTTCATAGTTTTACGTAAGTTACATCTCATTTTAAAAGGGTTACTCTGGTTGCATGCATTGGTTTATAATGAGTAAAACATTAATAATTTTCTCAGAAAGCTGGTAAAAAAATCTCTATGCATCAGTTTATAATGAGTAAAACATTAATAATCTTTTTTTCTCAGAAAGCTGGTTAAAAACAATCTGAACAATCTTCCCCCCAAATAAACCCTCCCCTGGATATGTCGCCTTTTGAGCTTCTTGTTAGTCTCCAGCTTCTTCATTTGGCTGCAACTGTCTAGTTCCTGTACCCAGCACACCCCTTTCCTCRCTGTTCACTCCCAGAGCACAACAGTGCTACTGAGTACAGTTGAACTACACATTTCTTTCATCCATCTAATAAATGATGGAAGTCAGTCAACTGCCTATATCAGTCACCGCATGATTAAAATCCACAAAGAAAGAAATCATCCTTCTTCTATTTCATAGTACTACGCTTTTCCTTCCAAACTCAGTGAGGCCTGAGTTCTAAAACACTTGGGTCAATGTTGATATGATGATGGTCCTTGAGTTCAAGCAAACAGTTGGGATAGTGACAGAGACCAGTGTGCCTTGCCTTTTTCTCATGATCTCATTTCTGTGCTTACTCTGTTTCCACTGGTCATACGGACCTGAAATCCTGAGTCTCTGTTAAGCTCGAAGGTGAGCCCATATTGCTGGTCTACCTAGAGCCACAGAGCCCCACCTCTGACTACCTTTCATTTTAAATTTCAGAAGGCTGACTTGAATTAATAGTCACTGCTGCTGTCTCTGTGGGGACTTTACCTTTTCTTCTCTGAATACATATAAAATTCTCGATGTAATTTTAAAATTATTAAAGAGAGAAGTTGCAATTTATCCATCCCTTTTGTTACTTTAAACAAGGTTACAGATGATTAAATAATGGGTTAAGAAGCTTTTGGGTCACAGTCCAATTAGAGGACAAATTATACAGTGTTACCGACTTGAGTTAAGAATCCCCACTCTAATGAAACTCTCTCTGGTTAAAAGAATATATGCATTATTGCTGAATGGCCTCTTGATTATAAACAAATCTCWTTCCCCCCTAATAATGAAGATAAACTTTAAGATAAAGTCAGACACACATGCGCAAACATATACATGGCAGTGACTATTAACTGAACCCTTAGACTTCGTGTGCATACTCCAAACACTTTCTCCTTCTGGCTGATGTAGCAAAAAGTCCGGCACCCCAAGACAAGTCACCAAGTTGGGTGTGAGTTAGATTGAGCTGCAATGTAATGCCATGATTTGCGAGGTCAGCAAAAATCTTCCATTTCTTGACTCAATGAAGACCAGAGCCCTTTTCTGAAATAGGAAAAGGCAAAACTGGTCCTCAGTCAAATATTTGAAACTTTAAAATGTTTGTGTTTCAAAATGGCAGTACTGAGATGGCTTTACCTGAGAACAAGAAGTCAGCGGCTCATGGTGTGGTTGCCCCTTCTTGCTTCCTGAACTTGCATGACCAGAATGTTCCTCTGACCAAGAAGACACTGATGGGTTCCACCCCTTAGGGACCAACAGAGTCAATAACTCTCCTCATTATGTCGGCCCACTGATGGTCCCTTACTTGCTTTTCCTGAAGTCTGTTAATCCTGCTCTTCTCCGATCTCCTCTCTCCCTCCCAGCTGTTTGCTTTCTCTTCAGAAAAAAAAAAAAGATGTCCTACAATCCATGTGCCTGCTACACCCACAAATCACCACCTGTTAACTTCTATTTGGGATTCTTTCGTTTTATAAAAGAATAATAGTTTAATACTTTCCTTGAACGAAATGTCATCCTATGTTGTTCTTCAACCTGAAGATTTATTATTGTTTCTTTTGAAACAAACTGTATCGTGCAAATTTGCCTTTTAATGTACTGAACCTGAGAGACAAGTAGCCAGACTCTCAAATTAATGTTTTCAGTGAAGACCAAGCAGTTCTTGCTTTGATCTTTCTGAACATCAGTTCATTTTCTAATTCCATGAATAGGACATTTCAACTCCAGGATTTGTTGTCTAGGAATATCAATTTTACATTTGTGTTAAAATGTTGACCATAAAATTCACATTTCTACCAATGAGGAAAAAGGAAGTTTTTGTTTTGGTTTGTTTTGT
>BDUI01001225.1:43271-68082 GCA_002335545.1 Apodemus speciosus
TCTTCCCTTTGGCAAATGCATGTTGTTTGTTCCTTAACTTTTTAGATTTGAATTCATGTGCATAAAGGCATCTCATACCTTCATTAGTAATGTATCATGAACATTTCTCCAATTAAATATTCATAAAACTGCCAGAGGTTTTTTTTAATGGCTATAAAAGGTTCTGCAGTACAGATATGCATAATTTATTCAATTATTTCATCATTAATGGACAAAAAGATTGCTTCCTGATTTTTATCACAGCAAACAATGCTATAATAGGTATCCTTGCAAAAAGTTCACATGTAGTCACACATGAATGGATATGAAAGTGTGTCAGAGGTTAAGAGTAAYACACTTACAGAATAGATTCTCAAAAGTGGGAACTGGGTGAAAGGTTATGCTTCATACACTTTAATAGTTTCCCCCACCTCCCAGCCCCCGGTGCACAAGTTTTTAGTGATTTATACTTTTATATTCCAGATAAAGGAAGTACATTTCTTATAATGTTATACCAAGGCCTTCACTATTCTTTTTATTATTTCTTTCCTGAGGGATGACGGATGACTTGTGTTTTCATTGGAATTTAGTTTAATCCTTATCTAATGATACTGGGCATTTTTACTTTCTATTGTCTGCATAATTTATACTTTATAGTTGAAAGTTCAAACACGGCTATCTATGTTTCTGTCTTCTGCCATTCTATGAGAGTGTTCTTTTCTTATTAATTAGGGCTGCTTGTACATCAGGCATATGCCTCCTGTGGTGTGTTATAATCAAATTTCCCTGATCATTGCTTTCATTTTGATTTAGTTTATGATATGTGAATATCCAAACAACATGGAATTGCTTTGATATCAAAACATGCAAAAATTTCTGATATTTTAGAGTCATTACCTTGCTACAAAAGAAAGCCTCTACCACCCAATATAGGCCAATGTTTTCCTGTATTTCCTACTGGTTTACTTACTTACTATGTAGTAGAGGTGTATTTTTGTACAGTTACTTACATGGGCAATGATGCTAGYCCTACTTATTTAAAAAGTCTTCCTTTTGTGTTAGAAATAAGCGGTACTTAAGCCATCAGCTCCTATCTCGGCTTATGAACTGCGATGGTAGTATTCTGACTCATTCTCCCACTGTCTGTCATGCTATGAACCACTGTTACAGGCTTCTGAGTTTAGTAGACATGGACTTAGTTTTAATATTTAATGAGGCAACCTCACCTCACCATCATTTTATTCAGCAAGTGTATGTTTGGCCACAATATTTTTTGAATATTTTTGGTGATGAAAATTGCTCAAGATTCTATAATACCCAGCTTATATGATGAAACATATTTTATGTGCAGGTCCAGTGGAATGGGAAGATCGAGAGGATGAGCCAATCAAAAAGAAATCTGATGGACCAGGTAACAAAACAGGGACAAAGATGATCTGTGAGGACTCCTTTGCTTGCTCTTGGGAATCTCTTCCTCCTGTTGTCTAGACCAGCCTCAGAGCAGAGCTTTTGCCTGGTCTTGTTGTATCTTCTTTTGTCAAGTTCAGTTGATATCCCTGAGAGGCCTCAGAGGATCAATTGATCTGGGGGAGAAGGCAGGTGTGGGAGGAGGAGAACTAGGAGTAATGGAGGGAGGGAAAGTGTGGTCAGGATMTATTGTATGAGAGAATTCTTTTGCAAGGGAAAAAAAAGCAAGAGAATGACACTGTCCCGTGTGGTGAAGACGGGTACTGCAAGGTTGTGAACCCCAACCAAGGAGTAAGGATTGAGGCTGAAGGATCTCAGTCCTGCCCCTTGAAATCCCATCTCTGCTGAGATGGAGGACTCCTGAGAGAGGATCCAGCCTCTATAGCATGAGATGGAATGTTGAGTTCTTATCTCTCTATAAAGTCCTTGATACCTGTGCCAGTGGATGAGATCAACAATCATGCTGTATAGAAGCTACCAGAATAGGAACATTAAAAAAAATTGACCTTTCTTCTTCTTCCTTTTTAAACAGAACTTTTTAAAATTTACTTTTAGAACTGAGATATAATGGTGCCACACTTCAAACAAAGACAATGGGCAGACGTGGCATCAGGCTACTGAATGTTTTCATCAGCTCAAAAGTTTGTTATTTCTTAGAGTGAAGAACACCCAGAACCTCTCTGCTATTTTAAAATAGTCCAGAAATTATATAAACGTAGAAATAGTCGTTAGGTGATGAAATGTTGAACACTGATAACCATTATTTCTAAGTGAGTAATTGTGAATTGGAAAAAAAATAAGAATAAGTTGACCAAAACCCAAGACCTGCTGTAGTGTATTAGTGGCTCTTGCTCTACATTGTTCGGCCTGCAGGACTCAAACTTTCCTCTTATGTCTGTAAATGCATCTTGGTGTCCTCTCCAAATAAGCCTGCCTTGGGCTAGAGTTTTTTAAATGGATATGAGAAGCTGGAGAGATGGCTCACTGGTTAGAAACTCATTGCACGATCATAAGGACTGGAGTTAAGCTCTCAGCACCCAGGTGACAAGCCAGGAATCCTGCACAGGCCTGGAATTCCAGCTCCCTGGTGACTGTTGGGGGTCACAGGGGGAGTATGAAGGCTTGATGACTTCCAGCCGACTCAAGAAAACACAAGCTCTAGGTTCAAGGAGAGATCTTACCTCAAGGGAATGACAGAGAATGCCAGTGGAGGACACTGGACACTCCCTTCTGGCCTTCACACATGRGCACTGGCRTATGCATACACTAAATAAATGAGTAATCAGATAACTAGGAAACTRGGAGTGCAGAGAGGAGGGGAGGTGTCTGTGGAGTCTCTCACTCAGTGTCACTCCTCTGTGGTATCATCATCCCACTTCATGAGGCCTTCCTCTCTGCCTTTGCTTCTTTGCTCAGCAAAGGACCCTCTGTTCTTTCTCACATCTTAAGACATATGGAAGACAAAGGGATGCAACAGCCCAGAAAAGTCCTGAGGGACAGCAGAGGTGGTCGCTGCATAGGCAGGAAATGTTCTCGTGGGGACATCAGACATTCTAGCCCCACYGGTCCTTTCATCTTGCTACCCACCACCCCATTCCCCCTCATCCCCCTCGTGTATGGCATTCACTAGGAGGATCCCTTCCTTATATGATCCTTTGACAAAAGCAAAACGTTACTAGAAGTAAACTTGTCTTCCCTCCCAGACCACTCAGTCCAAACCCAGCTCTTTTCCTGTATCATAAAGCCAAACTCTGATTGACACTGTGACCTTCCAATCAGAGAGGAGATTAGTGAAGAGCAAAGACGGGCAACTCAGTGGTCACATCTGCTCATACTAGACAAGGGGCCTGTGGGACTGGCATGTGATTGAGAGACTATCCATGTACATAAGTGATTAGGACAGACAGACAGACAGACAGACAGACAGACAGACAGACAGACAGACAGACAGACARAGTAGTCTAGTCCTTCTATTCTGAGTCTTCCTCACTGTAGATAGTAACAGGCATACAACGCATGGTTTCATTATACCGGTACAAAGAGAAGTGACTGCTTCAGCCTGGTAGATAATCCTGTCTGTTCACCTCCTCGCCATAGTTAGAGATCCTTAAGTCTATTTGTTGGCAAATCCCAACATGATACATAATTACTACTTACCATCCCCTGCCACCTGTAGGTCTCTAGATATAAACCTCCCACATAACTGCAAAGCTTTCCTTGAGCCACTTCTTCCAGTTGCCCCACCCCTGGCCTGGCGCCATGGCTCCACTCTCTGTTCCTGTGAGTATCACTAGATTAGATGCTAAGTGTAAGTGATATCATCTGGCATGTAGTTGTCCACATCTGGCTTAGTTAGTGCAACACGATGTCCTCTACAGTCATCCATGCTGTTCCAAGAGACAGATCTTTCTTGTTTTTTAAAGCTGAGTGATGTTCCTAAGGATGAGGTCACCGGTCACTAAACCTCCCCCAATCTTGCTGAGTGTTCAAGGGCCTGAAATATGGGCTCTAGGGAGTTCTGGGAGACGCACATGTTGTTTGATCACAATAGAACTCTGAGCTGAGTGGCTGTGTGACAGCTCTTCAGTGTTTCCAGTCATAGCTGTAGTCAAGGATAAGACTCATATTAGCAACCCCAGGGTTTCTGCTGCCTGGTGAGGATGGCGGATCCCATGTGAAGAGTTTCATTGTTGACATAAAATCCCATCTAATCATGTGAAGAAGATGGATCAGTGGCATATGAGCACACATAGCCCACAGAGCGAGTTCTGTGAAAGATAAGATGGTTTGCCAGAAGTACGAAGGCAAGGGGAATAAAGAGGTTCTACTGGTCATCCCTAATGGAATTGTGGGAAAGCATTAACGAGCCCCCATGAAGCAGGCACAGATCGTTCCTATTCTTAAGTCAATACTTGGTGCACTTTGGTTTGCTATCTCTATTTTTACTAAACCTCTTACAGTTAGGCCTAAATATGTATAGGTTTCACTTGCCACAAGTTCATCCAAYCACATACCAACATGTGCTAGGGGAGAAATGCATCTCTATTGAATGTGTACAGATACACATTCCTCCTCCTGTGTTATTTAGAGGAAGACACCTGTCTTCCTCTAAATAACACAGTGTAGCAAACACTTCAATAGAGTGTTCCTAGTAGCAAGTATTAAAAATAACCTGGAGAGGACTCAAACTATGAAGGACTTGACCCCCGACAGAGCTTGATATCTTTAGAGGTTCTGTCAATCCCTCGGATCCCTGGGGGACTATGTTGAGACCTGTTATGACTGACATGACCAATCCCACCCGAGTCTGACTTAATTCTGTCACTCTCTGTGTAAAGGGCTACACAGGTCTTTGGACCTCAGTCCCCCTCTGTTGTCTCTAAGGATGAGGAGCCCAGTCCCCATTCAGGMCAATCCTGTAGACTTCAGATCTGGAYGCGGCATACCTCACAGTGTATTCAACAGCACAGCTCTTGGTAGYGTTCCATGTYCTTGACACTGTGCCATGCTTCTTCTGCCTAGATAATATCATCAAGAGGATATTTAATATCCTGAAGTTCACCTGGGTTCTGTTCCTGGCCACAGTGGACAGTTTCACCACTTGGCTCAACTCCATCTCAAGGGAGCATATCGACATATCCACAGTTCTGCGGATTGAAAGATGCATGCTGACCCGAGAGATAAAGAAGGTAATGCTGTTGGCAGCCTCTCCTTTCCTACTTGCTACATTCAATGAGCTGCCAAGTCCACACGGGCTTGGCGCATCCCAGCCCAAAATGCACRGGGCSAGAGGAGTTTCAAATTTCCAATTTTGGTTTAGGGCTACAAAATATTTTCACCTAAGTAATGAAATACCTTGGGGGAGGGAACCCAAATACAAACATGAAATTTATTTCTATTTCATCATACACATGACCTGAAAGTTATTTCTTAGACTATTCAAGTGTGTTTGCATTTCAACTGCAACTATGTAGGAGGGCTTGNCTGTCTTCCTCTAAATAACACAGTGTAGCAAACACTTCAATAGAGTGTTCCTAGTAGCAAGTATTAAAAATAACCTGGAGAGGACTCAAACTATGAAGGACTTGACCCCCGACAGAGCTTGATATCTTTAGAGGTTCTGTCAATCCCTCGGATCCCTGGGGGACTATGTTGAGACCTGTTATGACTGACATGACCAATCCCACCCGAGTCTGACTTAATTCTGTCACTCTCTGTGTAAAGGGCTACACAGGTCTTTGGACCTCAGTCCCCCTCTGTTGTCTCTAAGGATGAGGAGCCCAGTCCCCATTCAGGMCAATCCTGTAGACTTCAGATCTGGAYGCGGCATACCTCACAGTGTATTCAACAGCACAGCTCTTGGTAGYGTTCCATGTYCTTGACACTGTGCCATGCTTCTTCTGCCTAGATAATATCATCAAGAGGATATTTAATATCCTGAAGTTCACCTGGGTTCTGTTCCTGGCCACAGTGGACAGTTTCACCACTTGGCTCAACTCCATCTCAAGGGAGCATATCGACATATCCACAGTTCTGCGGATTGAAAGATGCATGCTGACCCGAGAGATAAAGAAGGTAATGCTGTTGGCAGCCTCTCCTTTCCTACTTGCTACATTCAATGAGCTGCCAAGTCCACACGGGCTTGGCGCATCCCAGCCCAAAATGCACRGGGCSAGAGGAGTTTCAAATTTCCAATTTTGGTTTAGGGCTACAAAATATTTTCACCTAAGTAATGAAATACCTTGGGGGAGGGAACCCAAATACAAACATGAAATTTATTTCTATTTCATCATACACATGACCTGAAAGTTATTTCTTAGACTATTCAAGTGTGTTTGCATTTCAACTGCAACTATGTAGGAGGGCTTGYATAGAATTTTCCACCCAATGACATCATGCCAGCATTCAGGGGTTTCAAACACGGGGGTATTAGAATTTCAGATTGTCAAYCTGTGTCCTGGTTACTTGTGTTGCTGTTGCTGTTGTTTGTTTTGTTTCCCCCAACTTGGCACAAGCTGGAGCYATTTGAGAAGAGGAACCTCAAATGAGAAAATGCCTCCTTTACAAGGCTGGTAGGCAATTCTGTGAACCATTGATATGGGAGGTCACATCCCATCCCAGGTAGATGATMCTAGGCACTGTAAGATAGGAGACTGAGCAAGTCATGGGGAGCAAGCAAGCCAGTGAGCAGCACGCCTCTGTGGACTCTGCTTCAGTTCTTGTCTCCAAGTTCCTATCTTGAGCTCTCACCCTGGCTTCCTTCACTGATGGATTATAAACTCTAAAATTCAACAAATTCTTTCCCATCAAATTGCTTTTGGAGTTGGTATTTACCACAGGAAAAGGAACCTGATGAAGACAACCTTATCTAAAACTCTATAAAATAAAATCCCATCTTCCTGGAGAGCAATTACACAACCATTTAGTTCTTTGTGTAAGGTCTAAACCTCCCCTCCCCTCTTCCTCACACCCACACCAATGGGTCCTTGGAAAATTCCAAGTTTATTCATTTTCTCTCTTCTATCAGAGTTTATAGGTGTGCTGTGCCCTACATAGGATTTTAATCTGGAAATTTTGATCTGAAACCTCCAGAAAACTAATTAGGATATAAAAGGAGAATCTAACAAAACATACAAAAGTTATATATGGTTTGTAGATTGTGTTTAAAGGTAAGTCTGTTTTTATACATATAATTTTGTCAATTATACCATAATGGAGTTGAGAATATTTTTAAAAATATATAAAATATATCAAAATAAAAAACAATTAATAATGAAAATAAATTACATAGCTGAAATTAACTTATTTAAAGAGGGAGTTGATAGTTTTCTCCACTCAGCTTGAACCAATTTCTGGAAAAGGGACGGTGATATGGCAAAATTGTCCTCATGTAAAAATTACACCGGGCATATTTCTTACCTTAGTTTTTGCTGTTATAAAATGTCTGGCAAAAGCAAGTTAAGGATGGGCTTTGGGTTGTCTTACAGCTTGAAAGGATGCAGTCTGAAATGGTGATGGTGGAGAAGGTGTGGCAGTAGAGGAGGAAGGCAAGGTCACTTTGTATCCACAGAATCGGAAACAGAGAGAGATAAATGCTGCTACTCAGCTGGTGATACTATTGCTGTGATGAAACACCATGACCAAAAGCATCATGGGGTGGTTGTTATTTGTCTTATACTTCCACATTACTGTTCATCATCAAAGGAAGTCAGGACAAAACTCAAACAGGGCAGGAACCTGGAGACAGGAGCTGATGCAGAGGCCATGGAGGGGTGCTACTTCCTGGCTTGCTCCCTCTGACTTGCTCAGCCTGCTTTCTTATAGAACCCATGACCACCAGCCCAGAGTTGGAACCACCTACAATGGCCTAGGCCCTCCCCTACCAATCAGTAATTAGGACAATGCTTATGTAGAGCCCAGTCTTATGGAAGCATTTTCTTAATTAAGGTTCCCTCCTTTCAGATGATTTTCTCTTGTGTCGAATTGACATAAAACTATCCAGCATGGCTGGATTCCTCTATTTGCACCTTGTATACAGTCCAGGATCACAGTCCATGGGTGCCACCCACATTCACAACTGACCCACCTTCCTCAGTTAAATCTTTCTATTAATGCCTCTTGAGACATTCTGAGAAGTGTGTTCTAAGTAGTTCTGGATCCAGTCAGGTCAACAGTGAAGATCAACTGTTGTATCTAGTAATATTGGCTAACTCTGATGACCATGACCTGTCATTAACTCCTAAACTAGCCTCTCATCAGTCCTTACCATAGATGTATGCAAGTGCTACAAGTTGCGAGTATTGACAACAGCTGAGACTGTTCAAACACATGCTTTCGTGAGAACTGTGGTCATGTCCCCTCTTCTACAGGGCAATGTTCCAACACGGGAAAGCATCCACATGTACTACCAGAACCACATCATGAACCTTTCCAGAGAATCTGGCCTGGACACAATCGACGAGCACTCTGGGGCTGGTTCCAGGGCCCAGGCAGCACACAGGATGGATAGCTTAGATTCCCATGACAGTATCTCCAGGTATTTTACTTTCTAAACAATGGGTTTGTTTGTGACGAAGCGAATGAGATAGACGTGGGCAAAGGTGAGGAGTGTATGCAAGCGATGAAGGTTAACCAGAAGCATGGGTGCTAACCTGGGCCCTGTAGAACCAAGCAGCAGTGCTGAAGGAACATTGTCCTGCTATATACAGAACTGGATAAAGCAGACATCAGCAATGAACAGCTTTCGGAATCCAGATACATAACTGGCATGGCATAGACATTTATGAGATTCAGGCAAATAAGGATAATCCATTCCCCTTGCCTTTTACTCGTTACTATTTATGTAGGGGCTACCATCTTTCAAAATGGCTGCTCCACCAAGTATCTTTTCTTTTAGTATTTTCTACTGTCTGTTGATAACGCTGACCTTTTCCTTTCAGAAGTGTTGCTTCAAACTTTTAGATGTCAGAAATAATTGTTAGCCTCCCTCTTCTCTAGGTTTATGGTCACACATGCATTGTTCACAGCAGGACAACGGGTGGCTTAATGGTAATGATGGTTATACCGTCTCTTGATGTCTCTCCCTTCTTCCCAGGCAAGAGTATACTGTCCACCCTGTCCACACTGAAAAGCTCCAGGAYCCTCTGCATCATGGTGTTCTAGATCACTGTTGTCCATTGGATAGAGTTCACTAAGTCCATGCACTGTCTTAGGAAGAAAATTGACAGTTCCAGGGTAACCGTCTGACTGGATGAACTGCACCATGCAGATATCTTATAGGCCAAGCTATCATATAGGTTTCAGTCTGAGGAGGCTCTCTGACATAAGGCTATTGCCTCCTCTACCTGCTGTAGTAAGGAAGGACAGAAGAACCTCCAGGTGGCCCAGACTCACACTTCACACATCCAACAGCACAGTGGCTGCCGATGATATTTTTCTTTCAAAAATATTGTCTACGTTTGATTCTAGATGGAAAAAGGTAGGAAGGACATCACATTATTGATACCAAACTCAAAAATATAAGTTAAAAGTCAAAGGGGCCAAGGTTGGTGCTCCATTGGCCATTTACTTAGCCAGCCCATGCAAGGCCCGGGATGTAGTCACCAGTACCAGAGAAAGAAAAACAAAACTGAAAATCAAAATTGTACCCATTGGAGAGACTGATTAAATAGAGAATTTCTTATCTCTATTTAGTATAGTTTCATATATGTTACTGAATTGTTGTCTTTGAGTTGACCAATTAAGAAACTCAAACACAGCCATATACCATATTTGCCTTTGACACAGATCCAAAGCTATTGTTCTGGAGATAAATCTTATAAATATATGCATGTGCATGTGTGTATATATATGTGTATATGTGTATATAATACTCATACTTATGTATACACATATATATACATATAAGATATTATATATGCATATGTAAGTATGTAGAAACTCAAATTTTAAAAGTCATATATATATATATATGCCTATATTGATTCTGTGTAGATAAAACTTAATGGATACAATCTTCCTCTCTTCTCAAATAGATACTCTTTTAAGGTCTTTTCAGGAATAATAAAAGGATATTTTCTATAACTTGGGAATATGCTAGTTATTTTTAAGCTCTGAAATCACAAATATTTCAGCTAATATGTTCTTTATCAAAGGAGGGAGGCTCAGAGCCAGACTCTTAGCTTCAAGGTGAACCGTTTATTTCCTAACTGAAATAAAGGTTAAGATGCTTTTCAGTTCTAGAATAAAATAATTGTTAGAAAAACACCATCATGGTGGTAAAATGTATTTTCTATCCTCTTCTACCTATGCTTTTGCACTTTGCTCAGATGGTAATTTCTGAAAGTACTATTAGTTACAACAGCTCTAAAGCAAAAATGTCGATGACAGCGTCAACTGACTCCCAGCACTCTGCACATCCTGTGAGACCATCCCAGGATCTCTGTGAAAGGGAAGGTTTACTTCTTTTGTCTCACAGGTTTTGCTGAAGTAATAACACACTGTCCATTTTGTAATTTATTTAGATGTTTTGTAACTCATAACTTCTGTTTTGTGTGGAATCTCTTAAGTCCTCCTCTAGATCTCGTTCCAACAAGTTTCTTCATATCTAGAAATCAGAGCATTTGAATGTAATCCTTCTCTCTCTGATTAATTTCTATGTCATGAATCAAAGTCCATTGAACCCCTACTTTTCTTAAGTGCCGACCCCTGTCAGTCTAACTCACAGTAGCTGCTCCCTCATCAGGGAAGAGTGAGCTCAGGACATGGTTTAGAGATGCAGGGCAGGGCAGTGTTGAATGAGACACTAGCTTCAGACCCTACAGCCGTAATAGAAAGTGAGGATGAAACTAAGTGAACACTGATATCCATAAGTGTGCAGATGTGTGCAGCCTGGGAGGGGCGGGGCGAGGAGGTAGTCATGTCGGGATGCCCTGGACACACTCAGTGTTGACTAACACTGCTTCCTACTCAGAGGTGAATGAAGGTGAGTAAACAATTCTTGGTTTCCAAATACTCTCTCTTTAGAGCCAAAGGATAGTCAGACAACCATTAAAAAAAATCATGGGAACAACAGAATGTGAAGAACACTGAGGCGAGAACACTGAGCTTCCCTGAAGACATTCCCAGAGGGCAGACCTCCACTGTCAGTCCATCCTCTGCTTGGTCATCTTTCATAACACTCGCGAATGTTCCTCAGCTTCAGACCACACTGCTCTGCATGTGTGTGTCTAATACAAACTATATGTTATTCTCTTAACTCCAAAAGCCCATTAAGGACCAATTTGCTTTGCCTGTGCAAAAGTCACACTCATATTCAGCAACAATTATTCCCTCCCGCTCAGTGAAGAATATGTACAGTATACAACGTATTATTATATCTGTTTTCCTTGCCAAGATATGTTGTCTCCTAATGTGACTTGTAAGGTTTTCTCAGTCCCTCCTTCTTCTACCTCCTTTCCTGGTTTTTTCACAATTAGGAGATGTCCTTTGTTACCTGGCTCCCAAGATTTGACAGTGAAAAGGGAGGCAGACAGTGATGCTAGCATCTTTTGATATTTGAACAAATCATCTCCCAAATGGAATATACACAAATACATTTTCCCGTAAAACTTGAGATTCTTCATAGACTTCCTTAATATCACACACAGGCCTGTTTTAGGGTATCTGCTTTGGTACCAAACTCTGAAAAAATGGAATCAAGAGATTATTACATTACCAAGTATAAATAAATACCCTGACAGACTCAGTTCCTATATGAGGGATTTTTTAATTATGTAACAATCTGTAATATGTTCAACTAAGAAATTAAATAATTATAAATCAAAGCTTAGGAGGCTCCAGAGGAAAAATACCAACTCAAACAAACCTAGCAACTGCCTTTAAAGATGACCTAAACAAAAACCCATGGCCGGAATGCAAAACTGGGAGTCCCTCAATATCACACTTATAGATTGATTTAAAAAAATAAAAAGTTAAAATATTTGCAAAATTATAAAACTGTATTCCGTCAACACATGAGAAGCSAGAGCCATTATAATTAGTCTGTAATGTATTTTGATTTTCATTTTCAATATGGAGTAAAAGGAGATACTAAGTTCACTTTGTGAGTTTATGAATCAACAAATTTGCACTTCATCATTGACTGAGCGACACTCCTAGTGTCTTCAAACAAAATTCTACCTCCTTTAAGGTCTCCAGGGACCGATGAACTGGGAAGAGGTAGCACATCATCAAGAAGACTGCTCAGACACCTGCGTATTAGGGGCAGACAGGTCTGGTGAGCACATGGCCACCCTCCTTTAGCAAGAATGACCACGGTGTGGCCTGTTCCCTTTGAAGATTCTGTCCCAACATCCATGACACAAATCTTCACATAAGAACAGTAGATAGAGTCACAGTGGGAACCTAGCAAATAAATACAGATTTTTTTTTAAAAATGGAAATCCTTTAAATCCAGGGCCAGATAGTGAGCCAATTTCTAATAGTTCCTCATAAAATAAGGCATGTGACTTGCCAAAGGATTGCTTACTTTGGCTGCAAACATTGTTAACTGCATTCCGAGGATAATTCTCAGGTATAAAGGGGTAGTGGTCCTTTGACGTCTGCCACCTGAGAAGATGCTKTGCTCCTTCTGTGGAGACATCTCATGTCTGCTCCACGATGGTTGTTCCTTTGGGTACCAAGAAATGAAGAATTTAGTCAATRGGTTCTTGCCCTAGGGATATCCACCAAAACTTGAAGCATGATATGTAATAAAAATTAGTTAAAGCAAAACATTAACAGATAAAAGTGTCTGGTGTTGCTAGAATTCCTTTGTTGGTGGTGGTTTTTTGTTTATTTGTTTGTTCCRTTTTATTTTTTATGTTGGTTGCCACATATCCAATCAGCGTCTCTTCTACATGCAAGGAATCTGGCTTGGCTTGGTCCCTATGACTCATAAAATGAGGTGTGGAAGATCCAGTATGCAGTGGCATTCCTGAACTTCTGGCTCTCATGAACACTGTGTTACAAAACTGAAATCATTTCTACAAATTTTACCGACAGTTATTTCTGCTTGCGCAGTTGAGTTGAGAAATGCTTTCCATGGACTTGGGCTTGCAATTCCAAGGAAAGTATATTTTCTTCAGTCACAAAAGAAGCAACTGCATTGCAAAGCTAGAAGGAAATGGACTTTGTAAGAGGACTCCTGGGTCTTGTCCTTATTCTGCATTGCGTCTCACCCAAAGAGTACCATTTGAAAGCTAATCCCCTGCCAGTACATTTTGGTTTTTTTTTTTTTTCAACTCTGGTTTCTTCTGTTTATTTATCCTGCCAAACAGGTCCTTCCCTGTCCTGGAGCCCCTGCTGCTGTGGTCATCCTGTCGGTGGCGCTGTTGTGTGTGGTTGCCGCATGGCGGTGTGTTGGTGTGTTGGTCAGTTGTCCCTGTGTGACTTGGTGCACCACTGGGTTTTAACTCTGTGTTTCTGTAACTGTTTGCGCTGCTAGCTGCTACACTGAAGCAACCCTGCTGATCTCAAGGCAGTCCACCCTTGATGATTTAGATGGACAAGACCCTGTTCCTAAAACAAGCGAGCGTGCTCGGCCTAGGCTCCGTAAAATGTTCAGCATGGACATGTCCTCCTCATCAGCTGACAGTGGCAGTGTAGCATCAAGGTGCTTAACTTGTGCATGCTTTGTTCTGTACTCTTGTATCTCCTCCCCCTGGATGCCATTGCAAGTGCAAGTTCATGAGATGAATGTCATTTTCCTTTTAGCTTCTAAGAATTTGCATGACTGGAAAATAAATGCATAACCATAGCCCTTTCTGTGACATTATTTCCAAGACAATGCCCCGCAAACTAACTGCATCTTGGTTTTGTCTGTTAGCAATTGCTTAAAAGCTCTGATTGAAAACATTGTCCTCCATTAAAAAATATTTTCTCTTCTCACTTTCTAAGATATATATTTGATATATGTATATAATATATATATCAATATATATTAGAAATCCACCTGTCAAATGTAGCCATTTTCATTTAATGCAAAATAAATGGCTATAGTTGGCATATATCTAACAGGAAAATTGAATATATTTTGCCATTGGCTTTTTAAAAGAATGTAGAAACATACATCAGCTTTATAGACTACTATCTGCCTTGTATGGAAACAAATATTCTGAGCTTAAGTTTCCTCATTAAATCCTGCCAGAAAGCAACATTCAGTTAAAAATGAAATTAACTGCATACCTAAAAACGCCTTAACCCCACCTCAAGTCTTAGAGCTGTTACCATGGACTCTAGCCATACATGTTCATCCCGACATGAGAACAACCCAAGCCAAAGCCAGCTCCATTCTGGCCACTGGGGGTCTCTCTCAACAGAGGTGGAGTCTCCCTTTTGCTGGCAGGTGTAGATGTTAACTCCGTGATACTGTCCACTGGGGCTTGACTTAGGCAAGATGCTTCACCTTCTGAGACATCCTTTTTCAGGTGCAGGCTCATTATATCCTCCCACTCTGAAGAGTCCTAAAGGTAGACTTGATCTCTACCATCACTTACAGTCACATTGGAAGCTAAACCTAATACAATCTGACTCCCATGACCTGAACATTCCCTGAGGTGCTGCTCAATTCAGTGGCTTCCCAGGAAGCTGTATGTTAACTGACATGAGTCTTAGAAAACTATCATTCTCAGAGGCTTCTGCAGCACAGTAAGAACTCAGAACCAAAGCCCCAGGCCTGTTTAGCACCTGCACGATCATCCACCATTCTTCAGTTACAAGAGGTCACAGAGGGTGGACCAGCCATTCATCCATCACTCACTGACATGACTCCACTAGTATCCAGCATTTGAGAATCTCTGTGTTTGTGGAAGCTACTTGCACGTGCATGCCACACACACAGCAGTATGTGTTTCAGATACAGTGTCTTCCTACATCTACCAGATCTTAAATATCTGTCTCTTCTTCAAGAGTCAAACAGTTAAGAAAAGGCATGCTTTGAGTTCCAGCATGCAATGATTTTAATATGGCTGCTTTGTTTTCAGTTCTAACATTTTGGGTTTTTTTTTTTTGCATGGGCTTGACTGGAAGAGCTGGGAAAAGGGTAGAAATGAAATGCAGAGTGCTATAGAAAAGGCACCAGGGAACCAACATAGGGCTTGATGAGGTAGGGAAAGCTATGTAAAAGAAGCTGCAGGGAAGATGTCTTTAAAAAATGAAAGAAGGCAATGAAGAAAGAAAGAAAGAGAAAGGAAGGAAGGAAGGAAGGAAGGAAGGAAGGTAGGAGTTGTTGGGGTGTGAAAATAGGAAAAAGTTCTGAGATACAGCAAACAACTTAGAGACAGTAATAGGTGGCCCCATGTTCAAGATCAAGAACTCACAAAAAAAATGTCTGGGAATGGGAGAGAAGGTGGGAATTCAGTGGGAAAGATGCTAATGCCAATAAGAAAGAGACAGCAGAAGAGAGAAGAGGAGGAGATCCACATTAAAGAGGCATTTTTAAAGCATGTGCTTGTTAAGTTCAGCCAGTATCTACTGGATTCTGTCATCCGCAATGGTCCTGGCAGCTCTCTTGTACAGGACTGGGAATAGACCACGTCTTTGTCAAAAACCTCTGGAACTATCAAGCATGGCTTCTCCTTTCCATATGCTCTCTTATGTAAGGAGTAATGGCGGTAGGTATGCTGTGCTAAATGTGTGCTGATTTGGAAACGAACCGGGAGCTCATGGCTGTGAATATTGATCCTGTTTTAAACACTTCTATGCATAGACTGGGTTGCTCCTTGCAAGGCGAGTCACTTGCTCTGGTTTGGAAGGATGCAATGCTCACTGTCCACGTTTGCATCTGGGAAGGCTACTGCTTGCAGTTTCTGCGGACCGGGAGTGAATTTCTGGAAGGAACAAAACATATGGGATACACAGAGAAGGAGGGGGTTTTCTTTTCTCCCATGCTTGAGGCTTCTGACTTGGGAGTTCTGAGGTGGTGTCGGAAGAATCGGGACAGGTTCCAAGCTGGTATAAATGCTAAGACAAGTGCTCTGCCCATCTTCTCTCCTAACAGCGAGCCCACACAGTGTACCATGCTGTATTCACGCCAGGGAACTACGGAAACCATCGAGGAGGTAGAGGCAGAAGCTGAGGAGGAGGTGGTAGAGGGTCTGGAGCCTGAGCTCCATGATGCAGAAGAGAAGGAATATGCAGCTGAATATGAAGCGGAGGTAGAGGAGGTCAGCCTCACTCCAGATGAGGAGTTGCCTCAGTTCTCTACAGATGATGGTGATGTGGAGGCCCCGCCCTCCTACAGCAAGGCTGTCAGCTTTGAGCATCTATCATTTGCATCACAAGATGACTCTGGGGCCAAGAACCACATGGTGGTCAGCCCTGATGACAGCCGTACGGACAAGCTGGAGTCAAGTATCTTGCCACCCCTGACGCACGAGCTGACAGCCAGTGATCTTCTGATGAGCAAGTAAGAGAAAAAAGTAGGCCTCCAGCTTTAGCCAGGGACCATCACAAACACACATGCTCTGGTCACATATACACAAAACCCTAGACATAGAAGGCAGACATACAGTCCTGGGACATCACTGTGACTGAGTAACAGATCAGCAAAAATGATCCAGTGACACTTGTCTTGATACCTCTTTCTATAATAAGGTGTCAGGCAGATTGAGTGTCCCTAATTTGAAAACTTGAAATGCTCTGAAATGCAAAAGAGCTCTAATGATATCCACATAATACAGGAGATAAATGAATTCATGCCATTAAACTTTGTGCATGTTTCCAATAAAACCATTGGAAAATGTTCTATTAAATGGTCTTTAGATTTTATGAATATGGCATGTATAAAGCATACATTAATTTCCTGTTGAAACTTGAATTTCACATATTTCATTACATATACAAGTAGTYTGAAACATGAAGGCTGCCAACCTTTCAGACACTTCCCAAGTGTTTTTGACAAAGAATAATCAACCTGTGTGAGGTTGTCTTGTTTATATGTGTGTAGATAAACAGCGGAGCCATGTGCAGATACACCACAAAAGAGATCACATAGATGCAAGTCAGTGATTTGGAAAGGTGGACACAAGTGTCTGGCCATGCTTACTTTGACAGGATGTTCCATGATGATGAGCTAGAAGAATCTGAGAAGTTCTACGTGGACCAGCCCCGCTTCTTGCTGCTATTCTATGCCATGTATAACACTCTGGTAGCCCGTTCAGAAATGGTGTGTTATTTCGTGATCATTCTCAACCACATGATCTCTGCCTCCATCATCACCCTCCTGTTGCCCATCCTCATCTTCCTCTGGGCCATGCTGTCTGTCCCCAGGCCCAGCCGGCGCTTCTGGATGATGGCCATCATCTACACTGAGGTAAGCCAGTCTGTTGCATGGCCTGCTTAGCCTGCCAATCACTGTCAGCAATAGTGACCTAGTACTGGTAATTTCATAGACCTTTCCAGGCCTCATATCTTACACAAAGTAGGTTCTGGTGTCATTCCTAATTAGAACACATGAGGAGACAGCTTCAGTGGGTTTCAGTAATTGACCAAAGGTTCCAAAATTGCTGGAACCAGGGCTTTGGAAGACTTCTTGTGGGAYCTGTGATATTAACCACTGTCATTATAACAGTCTTTTGCYAAATCAAGCAAAGTGCCCAGTGTCAGTGAGTACCYAACACAATGGACTCAAGATTAAATAACTAGCTAAGTTTGAATGCAGGCTGATGCGGTGGCACACATATTATCCATTTTTAAACCTAAAGTCACTTCCCATGCATCYCAACACAAATGCTGGAAAACTAAATGGYAGGAGAGCATGTTGCTCTCAAATGTAGGGGACTGTAAGTATTTGTTTGGACATACATAGAGCCATGTATTCCATCATTCCTGTGATGTTCAGAAGACTGCAAAGTCCCATGAAGACTCCAGCCCTTTGCAGGGGGTAAGGCTCACAAGTGATATATCCAGGCTTCTGCAGTATTTGGAACTATGGCATGTGTGATGAAGATCAATTCTCTTCCCTGACTCAGAAGGAAAAGCTTACTTTGAATAGCATTGTTCTGGCTTCTTATGGCCCGATGCTCATGAAACATGTACCATTTCAATCTGGAAACACTGTAAATTTAGAAGTAATTCAAGTCAGGTGAAAACGGGTTTTATAGTAAATRATGGCAAAAAAGCGGGGGAAGGGGGGCTAAGCATTGATGGTATGTATGTTGTATCCATGATTGAGAGAGGCAGAGATAGACAGAGACAGAGAGACACACATACAGAGAAGTGCATATCCATTACTCTTAATTGAACTCACACTCTTGTCAAAATAATCATTCTTGAGGGTCACTTCCATTACATGCCTCCAGGCCATAGACTCTGTTAAGGGAGAGGGTACCATTTGCCTGCCCCACACTCCACATTGTGGGAGAGTTTCTTAGATTCTGGTTCTAATGTAAGCGAGTCACAGGAGAAGCCAAGGGGGCAGAAAAGGACAAGAGATGCACCACTTTCATCTTAAAAATATTCTTGCTTAAGTTGGGGTTTTTAATTTTCTATCGGGGTAAAGTAAATGGGTGATCCAACTGACATTCCACAGTTCCATTTGAACTATGTGCAGAAGCACAAGAATCACGCTGCCCAGTTATGAAACAAGTGGGAAAAATATTTCTGTTTTTCAGTGGTTCAAAAACTAATGTGGAGACAGATACAGTGTGTGGGGGGGGAGTGAGTACTGTATGCATCAGACCTTCCTGGAGCTGTGCAGTGCTCTCCCAGCACACACAAGCTCCAGGTTCCGACCCTCAGCACCATATAAACCGGGTGTTCTGTTCCATGCCTGTAGCCAGACGTTCTGAGAGATAGAGGCACGAGGGACAGAACTTCAGAGTCTCTTTGAAGTTTACAGGCTACAACTCTGTTCCTGAAAGAAAAAAANAGTGCTCTCCCAGCACACACAAGCTCCAGGTTCCGACCCTCAGCACCATATAAACCGGGTGTTCTGTTCCATGCCTGTAGCCAGACGTTCTGAGAGATAGAGGCACGAGGGACAGAACTTCAGAGTCTCTTTGAAGTTTACAGGCTACAACTCTGTTCCTGAAAGAAAAAAAAGAAAGAAAGGAAGGAAGGAAGGAAGGAAAGAAGGAACGAAGGAAGAAAGGAAGGAAGGAAAGAAGGAAGGAAGGAAGAGAGAGATAGAGGAAGAAAGGAGGGAAGGGAGGAAAAAGAAAGAAAGAAGGAAGGAGAGAAAGAAAGAGAAAGGACGGAAGGAAGGAAGGAAGGAAGGAAGGAAGGAAGGAAGGAAGGAAGGAAGGAAGGAAAGAAGGAAGGAAGGAGAAAAATGCTGTCTAACTGCTTAATAACATTCCTGGCTTCACCCCCTTCAATGCCAAAACAAACTAACAAAACCTTACAAACTCCCCAAAAGTRCATAGTATTTCAGAATATTTTACAAATCTAGGCATTATGTAATATAAAAATATATYACTATTCAAGTCTGTACTACCTACCTTATTTTCATAGCTGAATAGTTAAATGTTATGATTAAGTCAACATTAAAAACGACTTTTCACAAACAGAACATGACCAGTCATGCGGTTGATGACAAGTGGCCCGGTGGGGTGACTTTGCTTCACAATAGTTGACACTGTTAATAATATGGTGCTGCTCTTGTTCTGGAGATGAGAACTATCCGACCAACACTTTAAACCCAGGAGCTTTGAGACTGTCATATATAATAACTACATCATATATTATAACAGTGCATTATTCCACATAACCRTGAGCATTTCTACCACCAAAACTGTGAGACAGACATGTTTTCTTAATTCTTACATTACTATTTCTTGTGCATTGCTATTCCTTGAAGGAATGACTTTTTCTTTCTATCATCCATATATAGGTGGCGATTGTAGTGAAATATTTCTTCCAGTTTGGCTTCTTTCCTTGGAACAAGGACATGGAAATACACAAGGACAGGCCCTACTTTCCACCAAACATCATAGGAGTGGAGAAGAAGGAGGGCTACGTTCTTTATGACCTCATTCAGCTGCTGGCTCTCTTCTTCCATCGCTCCATTCTGAAGGTACCTGGCACTAACAGTTCATTACCCCCTTGATGACAAGGTCAGTCTGCAACAGTGCTGAAGATCCAGGACATTACAGGGCATTGCTTGAAGGAGAGACGGTATCATCTCCACACTAGTTTAAGTCAAAGTTTAAAAGAACACTCAGAGACAACACCTTGTCTCTCTTTTCCATCTTGACCTCTAGCYGTCTTCAAGTAATATTGGCTTTACACAGCCAGTCTCTTATCATGAAGCTATAGCTGTTGGAAAGAGGCTAGCTCAGATCAAGCCCTGGACTTCTATGCCTATATAATCTTGCCATTGAGAAAGCTATTGCTCTCAAGGCCTGAGGAAGACCTCTGCAAGGCAATCCATCCCAACACAGTTTCTCTTACTCTTTTATTTTGTACACATTTACACAGAGATACACACATACATGCACATACACACATATTATAAATATATATGTATATATCACATGTATGCATATATACATACATATATCCCCTTTTATTGCACAAAGATTCTTCTCATACAATATAATCTGAATGCAGTTGTCCACCCTCTACTTCACCCAGTTCCTTCCCACCCTTATCTGCATCCATCCCCTTTCTGTGTATTAGAAAAAAAAACAGGCTTCTAATACATAAAAACAAAACATAACAACAAATACAATAAGATAAAAATTAAAACCATCCTATTGAAGTCAGACAAGCCAACAGAAAAACAAGAGTCTCAAGAGAAGGCACAAGAGTCAGAGACCCACATGTTCATACATTCAGGCATCCCATCCAAGCCCTAAACTGAAAGCTACAGTATATATGTAGAGGACCTGGTGCCAACCTCTATAGRCTATGACTGCTACTTCRGTCTCTTAATGCAAAGGAGCTTTGCTCATTCTAGAGAATCTTGTTCTCCTGATGTCTTCCATCCCCTCTGCCTCCCCACGCCCTCTTCCTCCTCTTCCACGGGGTTTCCTGAGCTCTTGGAGGAGGGATTTGATGGAGTCATCTTGTTTAGAGCTTGTCTTTCAAGGTCTCTCTCACTCATAATGTCTAACTGTGGGTCTCTGTGTTTGTTCCCACATGCTGCCCATTTCAATTGCCACGTGGATGTTTTTCTTCTCATGTTGCAAACAGGAAAACTATAAACAGAAGCTGGCCAATCTACTATAATGATGTACAAATCACTACACAGCTTACATTTCCAGGCCACTGTGCCTTTCATCACAGTCTTGATTTTTCCTATTTCCACCTTGCTTCCTTTTCCAAAGTATTTCAAATATATCTAATCATCTAATCAAATCATGTCTTTATCAGTCTTTAGAAGGATCCCTTTTAGAATAAACTTGGAGCTTTGGGTTTTTTTAATATTTGTTYGCTTTTGGTTTTTAATGTATACTCAGATTTGCTCTACATCCAAACCTGACACAGGACTCAATGGAGTAGCCCAGGTTGCCATCAAATTTGTGATCTTCCTGCCTCAGCTTCCTCAATGATAGTGTGATGGGCATGTACTACTATGCTCAGCTATAACTCACAGGGAAGAACAGGCCAAGGTTTGAGGAATATATGTAAAGCTCAGACCATCTAGGGCTCACTGGGGTATATCACACACCAGTGGAACCACATCACAGATCATGTGTGGTCCAAATGGGTTCTCATTCTAGCAAGACCAAGGGGTTCTCAGCCTCCTGATTTGTACACTTTCCCTCTTTGACATCTCTTTATCCCATTTCCTTACAGCATAAATCAGTAGACAGAATCTTTGCCTTACATTTTGTTCTGGGTCTTGAATAAGCCAAGGCTTGCCCTACTATGGGTTAGGAGACAGACAGAGTCATCCTACAAAGTGGAGACACTTGTAATGTGAGGAGCTAAGGTTGGGTTCCCCTGTRTGTGTAAGTGGGTCAAGGCTATTTCTAGTGCTAGCAGTGAGCACTCAGATGTGTTGTAGAAGCTTCTAGCAAATTGAGAGGTTATTGTGACATCCTYACTCTAACTTCCTCACTTTACCTGCCTTGGCTTAGTTAATCATACAARCGCTTTTCACCTACAAGCATCTCCACTCTCCTAGGACTCTCCYAGTTCTGTACAAGCTTCCTTAGACATACATTCCTTGGCTTTCCAGATTCAAGGGATTGGATGTTGGAATGGATACTGTAAGAAAGACAGCCAGTTGGCCCACCCAAGATGCTAGCTAGCCTCAGCTGTCATCTTCTCTTATTCTCAGTGTCACGGTCTATGGGATGAGGATGACATTGTTGACAGTAACACAGACAAGGAGGAATCTGGTGACGAGCTGTCCCTTGATCAGGGCAGAAGAGGCTCCTCAGAATCACTGAAGTCTATCAACCTGGCTGCCTCTGTAGAGTCTGTCCACGTGACCTTCCCAGAGCAACCATCARCCATCAGGAGAAAACGCTCCTGCAGCAGCTCCCAGATCTCCCCACGGTCCAGCTTCTCTTCAGATAGGTTCAAAAGAGGTATCTGTTACATAGCCATTAAGCTATAATGAGCTCCCACACAGTCTCATTGATCTGGTGGTGCCTCTGCATCTTGGGAAGGGAGTGGGTCAGTTCGGTGCTATCAAGAGATGTTGTGACATGGAAGAAAAATGATCTGGCTTATGACAGACCCAAGTTCAGATCCTGTTTCATCTGTGTGTAGCTTCGTTATTCAATATGTGTGACTCCATTCAGGGACCAGGATTTCAGGTCATAGAGAAAAGAAGCCAGCGCATAACCTAGTGTGTAGTAATGTAAAGGCACATGATAATTTACCCATCATTTACAAAATCCCTGCTGGGTGTGCTATAAATCATAACAGAATTTGAAAAGAGATTTAGATTTTGTCAGTGGAGGTTTTTTTTTGGGGGGGTGAGGACTGATCCCAGGATCTTTCTCATATTATATACTAGGCAAGTGCTCTATCTCCCACTGGGCTCTGTCTGCCCTGTTTGATTTTACTAGTTTTTATTCTAAGGTATGTCTCCCTTCGTTTCACAGGCTGCGTTTGAACTCACTATGTAGTATAGGTGGGCCTTGAACTTTCAAATCCTCCAGCTTCAACCTCCCTAATAGCTAATATTACAAGCCTGTGACACCAGAATCACCTTCATTTGGAGACTTTTAACAAAATTGTGTAGTTATTTCCTAAACTAGTCGTTAATTTCTTACTCAACATTGAGTGAGATCAGAGAATAGCTATCCGTGCAGTTGCTATTAGAAAGTAGTTGGGCCTTTATAGTTWTGGGGCTCATGACTGAGTCTTCTCAGGATTCATGCATCTATCTTCATGACCTACTTATCGATCTGAGTAATTATCTGAGTCAGATATGGGAAATGCAGCTCGTGTTGGTTTTACAGATGTAGAAATTAGGATATGAAATTAAGCCTGAGTCATGCACCCCCATCTGGGAAAGCTGAGTCCTAACACATTACTAAGGAGCAAAAGTATTCTTCCATGGGTTTCTTCCTGAACAAAGGCTTTAGAAGCATACAGAGAAGACCCATAGGGTGTGAATCCACAGATCTACTCCAGCCTCCTGACAGCATAGAAATGTCAGACTCACAAATACTCAGTAGACACTCTTAAAACCATCTGTGCCTTGCATCCTCTGGTGCAGAAGAAAGCCAACCCTACAYCTAACCTGATTTCTGTTGGCAGATGGACTGTTTGTCCTCCAGCTTGTGACTTCTCTCCCTTTCCTGCTCTTTSTAGGCAGCACAAGCACCCGAAACAGTAGCCAGAAAGGAAGCAGTGTTTTGAGCCTTAAACAGAAAAGCAAAAGAGAACTTTACATGGAAAAGCTTCAAGAGCATCTAATCAAAGCAAAGGCATTTACCATAAAGAAGTGAGTGAGTAGAAACCTGATTGGGCTGTTCACTTGGTCTGGAGCTGGGGAACTGGTGCTGATGGCTTCCCGTAAACCAGAGGTGAAGAACCCAGATAAAGTGACCCCAGGTTATATTGTTTTAGAAGTCATTTGTTAAAAAGTGCATAAGTCAAGGGTTCATTTTATAAGTTTGTGCCATTGCTCCTGAGTGTTTAGTCAGGCATAAAGAAGAATGAGGAGCACATGGATGGGAGCCCTGAGACCGCTTTTCCTCCAGAGAGTGAGGCTTGGTGGCATGGGACCAGGCTGCTTATTCAGTGCTTACACAGTTGGTCTCTAGCCTACTTCACAAGTCCCTCCACCTGTTGGTGATTCAAAGGGTTAATGCCCAAGCACCAGCATGGTGAAAGGYACATGTTTGGGACTTTAATGTGAACCAAGCAAGGGCCAGCCCTGAATATAGATAGATAGGCTCARGTGTGGAGATCCTGCAGCACTTAAATGGGGACTTGATTTGAAGGCAGAACCCAAATTGCAGTGAGGATATGGTACAGGCCTGCAGGACAAGCCAGAGACACCTGGGCACAGTGGGAATGGCAGAGAAAGGAAACAAAAGCTAAGGACAGCTGGCAGATAGAATAAAGGGCATAAGACCTCAAAGTAGAAGACACAGGAGACATGTGACATTTATCTTTGCTCACACCTGGCCCTCCAGGTCTCAGCATGCTCAAGAGCTCCCTTACTTTATCCTCCTCAGACCCTGCACCTCAATCATAGTCTAACCCCAATTTTATGCAAGACATGATTGCAATACCCAAAGTTCTGCAGCATTGCTCCCATGTAGTGACTAGCCGGACCCAGATAGCCAAATACCCAGAACCTGGCTTTTAGTGCTTTTTTGACATTCTGTGGTGCTTTAAGGGAAGAATAATGGCATCTCTCGGGTCATCCTTGCTTCTGCAATATACTCATCTTGTGTTCCTTGAGCAG
>BDUI01001225.1:171080-183497 GCA_002335545.1 Apodemus speciosus
GGACCCACAAAATGCAAAGAGTACTGACTCCCACAAGTTGTTCTCTGACTTCCACACTACACCATAAAGTGTGTATAATGTGCACACACACACACACACACACACACACGCACATACACACATACACACACACATGCACACGCACAATAAAATATAAGAAAAGAAAGGTCCCATATCTCAATAAAACAAAGCAGACGTAACGCAGTGGTTGACGATTTGCTTAGTATGCTGAGGGCCTTGAGTTCCAGCCCCCAGCACCCCTGCCCAGAAAGACCCTGAAAGCCAAAGCAAAACAGCCCTGTTGTAGGTTTCAGACCACGTGTAAGATTCAAGTCCAAACACGAGACCCAGAAGACAAGTGGAACCAGACACAGGTGCAGGTCGCAGGACTGCCAGGCGGAGCTCCACAACCAGGTGTAGAGCCCGAGGTTGGGCTTTAAATGATGAACAAAGGTGCAGCCCAGGGCTCTCAGTAAACAGGTCTGTCCAGCAGGGGTGAGCCCTGCAAGCTGAAATGAAGGACAGGCGGGACCACAGGCCTCATCAGTAGCTCCAAGGACAACATACCTTCCAGGTTCAACTCAAAATCTAACGACGGGCCCAGTGTGAGAGCTGATCTATAAGTTACCAAGCTTTTCCCCATGAAACATAGGGAAGTTCRACTTGTCTACAAAAAGCTCAGGCTTCGTGAACACCTGTGGCCAGGATGTCTCCTCGCCTGGCCTGAVGCATCTTCAGAGAAGGTGAACAGAGAGGGCTGGACTCCATCACGGGAAGAGAGAGATGAGCCTGGTGGGTAAGACTCAGGAACCATGCACAGACCAAAGATATGGCTCAAGGGTGTGACCTCTGCCAGGACAGGTCCTGAGAAGGACACAGTCACACCCAGACATCAGAACTTCACACACTTTGGACACTCCTCTAAGGGAAAAGCTCATTAGTGATTTTTATCCCAAAGTAGGACCCGAATGCTAGATTCCAGCCCCCACTGGCTACAAAGTGGAGCTGAGGCCCAACCCCAACAGACATCAAAGGAAGGGTGTCCACAAAGACCAGACAAAAGACCAGGCTGAAATAAACTAGATGCGCACAAAGCCACAAGTGCCCCAGGCCTGCAGCCAGAAACGAAAGCCTGTGGTAGGCTGCAGGACACGCTCCAGATGGCCCGTTTCATCCAGGTACTAGGATGTGACAGCTCACACCGTGGAGACAGGTAGGAGGATCAAAGCCAGCTCAGACTGCATAGCAAGAGTCTGTCTCCAAAACCAAAAAAAAGGGGGGGCGGGGGGAGAAAAGTGAATGGGAACAGAATGGAATACAGAGGCAAATGGAAGATCAGGGTGCAAGGTGCTTCAGTGAAGCTAAAATGAGCATAAGAYGTATCACTTACATACCTAAGAAATGCAGTAACTGTGCTATACAGCAGATGTCTACCTCTGTAACGGGAAATCACTGAGCACAGAGTGTTACGGAAAGGCGCTACCAGATACCCGAGAGATCTTTGCCCATCTGTGCTTCCATGAAATTTGCCTCAGGACATAGGACTTGCATCAAGCCTCCTCYGTTCACTGGCTCAATCCACGTTTATTGAGGCCAGGCAATAGGCTATGTACTTTAAGTGACTTTTAAATTCACCAAGAAAAGAGGCCTGAGTAAGGTCGTATTAGGATGCCTCTATCTTTGAAGACCCAGTTCTGTAGACAAACCTGGGACCCCAGCGCATGTCCTGACTGGTCCACAGCCACTCTGCCCACGCTAAGGGTGCCTTCATCACTGCAGCRCCGAAAAGGGCTTTCAGACTTAAGAGATGGAAGAGGCCAAAAAACGGGAGAAAGTCCGAGAACGGGTCACTTAGAGGGACAGATGTCCCTGAACCTCTCCGAGAGCAACACGCGCTCCCACTCATCCAATGGACACTAACCTGGAAGACTGTAAAACTGGGAGGTCCCCTGAGTGAGACCTCATGTCCTCAAGCTATGCACTGCCCACTACTCTGTGAACTCTGTGCTCCACAACCAACAGTGAAGAGCGTCTAGGAACCAAGGAGTGGAGAATCAGGAGTGGCGCCCCTCCCAAACCCAGCCTAGGAGAACCCTGGGGCAGAGGCAGAAGCAGCTAGAGAAACACAGACAAGAGGCTGGCCACAAACTGGTCACCAGCACCCATGCAGTCCACATGGGAGCCCTGGGGAAGGGAGCCACGACAGAGACTGAGGGGTCAACCCAAGGCTGCCTACAAAGTCTAACAACCTTAGTAGCACCCAGACCACCTCCATCATCTCCCCCTTCTCCATCGCCATGATGGGGCGGGGTGGGGCAAACAAGGCAAGAAAGAAAAAGTAGGCAAGAGAGACAGTGTGATTTCCAACTCCTCCTGATGGAGCTTTGTAAATCCAATCCAGGATTCCGTGTTGAAGGGCCCTGGGAGGTGCCACAACACGACAGGAAACGTTTCTAGGGCAGAAGGTAAGAAATTTGTATCAAGTCCCTAAAGAAAAGGAACCAATGTACTCTGGCCTGAAAAAAGAATCAAGGGAGGGGGCTGCTCCCGGAGAGGCGACACCAGCCATATGGAACAGCCATACTATCTGAAAGGGAACCAGAATGGAGMCAGGGGGCAGTAGACTCGGTCAAACAGCTGCGGAGACAAAACCGGGGCTCCAGAGAACACGAGAAGAGCCTCCGCTAAGGCCAAGGCCACTGAGTTAGAAGCTGGAATACAAAGTTGCAAGCCTCGGGCAGGGCCTCCGGCAGGGCCTGGGAAGTCTCATGACATGCCTGGGTCCCAAAGGTACCCAGTCCCACCACTGCCTGCACCAAAAGGGGTCCACAGGGCATCTGTCCTAAAGAACCTTCTATCTCAGACTGCGAAGCAAAACCAGACAAAGATAAAGGTGGACAGGGAGAATCCACGCCACGGACAGATGAGAGATGGGACAGAATGAGGAAGAACAGTGGGAAGTCTGTAGAGGGACAAAGGGAACAGAAGACAGGGGGACGGGCCCCTCCCCACATCACCCTGCTCACCGAGCTGCTGCAATGGGCGACTTCTTAGCAGGGTCCAGCAGGCTGCCCAGGCCACCAACTGGTTCCTCCCCCAAGGAGCGTGTGTCTTTATTCAGCTGCTGCAGACGGGAGCTGAGCTCACTGATCACAGTTGGCTTGTCATCTTCAGGCCCAGGGAGCCCCCGACTCTCCACGGGGTCCCCCCACAACTTGGACCTTCTCTGGAAGAGGTAGCGAGGGCGGGCAGGCCCAGCAGCAGAAGCCAGCCCAGTAGAGGCGGCATGGTGCTGCTGGGCCATGAGCTCACTGTCCGAGGATTGCTTCAGCAGCGGGTCCCTGAAGGTCACCGGCCCCTTCCCCAGCGGGGACTTGAGCTTGGGCTTGGGAGGCACTGGTGGCTTCTCGAGTAGAAAAGTGTGTCCATCGGCAAAGGAGGTGTGGGTGTCCGTGAGTTCCCCACTCTCCGAGCTCAGGGTGGACATGCTGGACACTGTGGAAATGGTGCTTGTGGTCTCCAGGTGGGGGTCACTGGAGCTTCGAGTGTCAGCCTCCTCTACTCCAGAGTCAGCTGCAGACTCAGGGGCAGGGGGCAGCTCACTGCTGGGCTTCCCTGAGGCCGGGCTGGGTACCGTGGTGGGCAAGGGGCCCGGTCCTGGGGGCGGGGTGGCCAGCAGGATCCCATTGGCAAACTCTTCAGGGGGTGGCACTAGCCCAATGCGGGCCAGCTCCTCTCTGGTCTCCTCATCGCTGGAGGACAGCTGAGCAGGTGGCAGGTTCACAGCGAATACCAGCTCTGGCTCCTCCTCTGAGCTGCCTTGACCTGGCCCCGGATCCGCTGGGATGCTGCCAGGGGGCTGGGCTCGTGGGCTTGGCATGGGCTCTGCCACAGCTGCTGCCTGCATGGGGGYTGGGGCCAGCTCCGGAGTCCCGGGGCGCTCCTCTTCAGCCCCCAGCCTGCTGGGCTCCTGTCCATTGCTGGTGGCATGCACAACAATGAGGCCAGCTGGCCGTTGCAAAGACGTGTCCAAGACGCTGAGGATCATGGATTTCTTGTCCTCTGGTGACTTCCGCTCTTCCCGAGGGGGCTTCTCTGCCTCTCTGCGAGCAGGCACTGGGATCCAGGCTGGACTCCGAGGGGAGAAGGCTGGGGAGGCCAACGGTCCTCTCTCGGAGTCTCGGGTTTGCACATCCACAAAGAGGGGTCCAGGGCGGTCAGCGTCAGGACTGTGCACAGGTGTGGGGGACCGGGAAGGTGCTTGCGAGGCCAGAGCCCGCTCTCGGGCAGCCAGAGCAAGAGCTAGGGGTGAGCTAGGATCCAAGGGTTTGCCAGTGAGAGGGTGGATGAAGGTGGAGCCTGAGGGCCCAAGGCTGGGACCACCGACCAATGGCTTCAGAGCAGAGACAGGGGAGGGGAGCAGCAAATCGCGGCCAGTGGTGGCGCCTGTCCCCAGGAGGCGCTCATCAATGGAGCGGGAGGGCTGTAGGGATGGCAGATCCGCGCTGGGAGGGCTGCCCTCGATGGCACCCACAGAGAGGAACACAGTGGAACGGCGACGCTCCTCCAGGCGCCGCTCCTTGACTGGGCCAGGGCTAGGGCCGCCAAAGGCAAGCCCCAGGCCTTCTCCAGAGCTGTAGTCAAGGCCGCCCGGCCGGGGCCCGCGGTGCGTTGGGGAGGGGTCTCGTGCAAAGCTTCCACCCACTGGTCCCGGGCTACCCACGGCCAGGGCCGCGCGCTCCTGAGCGTCCTCCACCTGAAGCTGCTTCACCAGCGGGCTCTTGCGGCGCTGTGGTTTCGACGGAGCGAAGAGGCTGGCACTGAAGGCGCCCAGGTTGGCGTAGGGACTATCAGGGCCTGACGGCCGAGGCCGGCGCTTGGGGCGCTCAGGCGGTGTGGCTGCAGGCGCAGGCCGGGGGACATCACCCACTTCTGGCGCAGAGTCCTGCAATATGATCATGGAGCGTGCACGCTTCTGACGCTCAGGGTAGGGCAGCGGGCCCAGAGGCGTGCCAGACTCATACAGGCCAGCCGCCCCTGCACCCAGACGAGCCTCCAGGCCTGGTTTGAAGCTGGAGCGCACAGTGTCATAGGCCCGGCCCGGTGGTGGCGGCGGTGAGAAGGTGGGGGGTGGCCCGGAGTCGAAGTAGTAGGGCGCGGGTGGGGGTGGTGGGGCGGTCTGCGGCGGGGGTGGAATGCCTCGACCTTCACGCACTGTGTCCTGCATTGATGTGCTGCGTGGGAAGCGCCCTTCCAGTAGGGATGCCAGCTTCTCATCCTCCCCTGGGGATGGAGGGGCCCGGTAAGTCTGGCAAGGACGCTGGTCCTTGAAAGGCTTCTCTGGACCCAGCGCCACTGGCTAGTCCTATCCTCCACCCCAGAATGGCCACAGCCCCACCAAGGAAGATGGGATCAGGGTCCATGAAAGGGACACAGCAAGAGCTCTGAGCAGGAGGCCCGCACTCCACCACCAAGTCCTGTTGCAGGCAGGGAGAGCTCTGAGCGAGAGTTTGGGAGGGACCCCGCCCATAGTGTAGAGGGCTGCTCCTACAGAGGATCTGGGACAGGACCCGAACTCTGCCTGAACTGAAGCCAAGATCTCCCCCAACCCCTGTGGGCATGGAGCAGGCCAGGAGAAGACACCAGAAGGGTACAGGCAGCTCCCCCTAAAACCGTTGGAGAGGACCTAGGGGTTGCTTAGAGGTTTCCCATCAAGGATGGGCGAAGCAACTCAGAAACATTCAGTGTTGAAGAAGCAGGAGGCAACGAAAACSCTGATGGCAACCAGAGGCGGGAAGAAAGAGGGTCAGAGAGAAGGGCACCCTCCTCCAGACGTAAAACATCAACGAGGGGACGCAGGAGAGGGGGCTCAGGCATCTGCAAGAACTGTCACTAATAGCCAGCCAGGGGAGGGGGCTGGGAATGAAGCCTCATTGGTTCCTCGGAGAGACAGACTCTACGGATGGGCCTGCAGGAAACTAGTAAGCTGGGACCCTAGCCAGAGGCTAAAAGGGAGAGAACCTGGGCAGGAAGAGGGAAGGAAGAACGGATGGGTAACTAGGCTGGAATTGAAGGTCAAGCACCCAAGGCATGTTCCAGTTTCACCCCTACCTTCCAACGTTCCCTCYGGCCAGGATAGAAGCCTGTTCTCTTATAAGCTACACTTCCCTGAAAAGGAACCCCATCCTCTTGTCTGGAGATGTCACTAGATCCTTACAGAACCCCCAGTGTGATTTCAGACAGAATGTAGACACGGGTGCAGAGTTCTACCCAGCGAGGCTTGAAAACGCCGTAGAGTGGCCCAACCTAATAAGTGGAAGGCAGGCGTGGCGGTGACCCGTTTTGTCTCTGGCCCTGCGTCCTCAGGACTAGCGAGGTTAGGCGTGCTGCAAACTTGAGCTTGAGTTCCAGCTTCATACAAATTGCCTTTAGGAGTCCATCTTACCACAGGCCTCACCTGCCCCTTCCACGGGGCTATTTACAGATGACAGCTCAAGGCTGCAGGTAGCAACACCACCAAGATGGCTGACCTCAGATTCAAGGTCTGYCTAGCTACCCTCGGGCCCCCTCCCGATGTCATTCCTACACAGCACAGAAACATGTACTGAACATTCACAAGCCTGTGTGCTAGGCGAAGCTATGTAGGAAGAACTCGCAGAGACCTCAAGGTTACAGAAGACAGGAATGATGCGTGACAGTGAAAGAGGGGGTGGAATTTAATACCATTGGCATGGTAGGTTGTGCCTGAGGATAAAAAAAAAAAGAAAGAAAGAAAGAAAGAAAAAGAAAGAGAAAAAAGTCACCTGCCTTGCATGGAACAGCGGTCTGTGCTGACACCAGACTAAAGAAAGGTCCTCTCTCCCTGCTAGTCCGAAACAGGATTGTTTCCTGGGTGCTGTGTGTGCTCCAGACACAACCTGGAAGGAGGGGCTGTTGCAACTACTGCAGCCATGTTTAAGGAGAAGCTTGCTCTGTCCTTACTGGCTATGTCCATGTTTGCAGACGATAGTCCTGGGATCCCAACATTGTATTGCATGCCCAGACACACAGCTGGAACCTGAGGTGGAGTCCAAGGAGCCTGACAACTCAGCCAATGCTCTTGCTGGCACACAGCCGTGTGACAGCCGCAGGGAGCTAAAGTTGAGCGCCTGCTAGCCCACTGATCAGCTGTATTCGGGTGGGAGGAGCTGGCAGACTTGCCAAGGAGCTTGAGGCTTATACAACAAGTCCATAGGTCTGGGTCTACAGTAGTCAGCTGTGGGAAGGACCATCCAGGAAGAGAGAGGGCAGAGAGGCAACAAGGAATATGGAAAGACTCATGCCACAGAAAGGCAGAAGCAGAGAGCCCAGAGGAAGCAGGACAGGACCATTGCTCTGGGGACCCAAGACAACAGGAGCCCACACAGGACCAGCCGGAGGGACACCAGGTTATAAATACACTACAGAGAGCTTCCTTTGCCAGAGAGATGGCTAGAGAACAGATCCGTGGCAAGAGGACACGGGGAATACAACGCTGTGGACCAGACACAAGATAAGCCTGCTGTAAGATTTGTAAGGCGAGAAATAAAGAAGCCATGGAGGAAGCTCAGGACGCTTGGAAGAACACAGAGTAGTATCTCTTGGTTCCACGGGAACTGCAGTGTTCTAAGTATAAATGCTGACGTGCCTGTGTGTCTGGGCCTCCCCAGGCCATCTCCATCTATATGTGTACCTTGACACCCACATTATAACTACTGGACTGACCTCACTGTACACATGTCACCTTCCTACTGAGACCCAGATCCAGCCTAGGGCCAGCTTATAGTAAGCAGGAGTCCCGGGATGCGTACCAGGCACACTCGGATAGCTGTTTGGCTTAAGAATGTATGCATTCTCGCCGGGCGTTGGTGGCGCACGCCTTTAATCCCAGCACTTGGGCGGCAGAGGCAGGCGGATTTCTGAGTTCGAGGCCAGCCTGGTCTACAGAGTGAGTTCCAGGACAGCCAGGGCTACACAGAGAAACCGTGTCTCGGAAATCCAAAAAGAATGTATGCATTCTTAAGGAGGTACAGGCACAGCAGCTAAGTGAGTTTGGGGCAAGCCATTTTCAACTCCCCTTAAGTAAAATAAACGGCTCCCACCCCCACATGGTTACTGTGGGTATGGAATGAACCGGTGTGCAGGTAAGCAGCTCACGTCTAGCCTGTACCTGGGCTGAGCAGGAGTCTACTCTGATGTGGAACAGACAGTGAGTGTGGTAGGGTATGTAAGAACAGGTGGACAGATGTGTGGGTCAAGGAGACCAGATGCCTGAGAAATACGTACACAGCAGGGCTTGTCAGGGATCCTGGCCTGCGATTAGGAGAAAACCAGGCCAGGTGTGGAGTGTGATGGCGGCCAGGGTCTGATAAAGCTTCGTAGTAGGATGGACAGAAGAGAGGGAGCCCGAAGACGCAGCGTTGAGTTGACCTACTATTTGGATGTGCCRAGCAAACACAGTGAGGAAGGAGGGGAGGGCAAGAAACTCCCACAGCACCAGGAATTTCACAGCGGAGGGAACAAAGAAAAGATGCCAACCGAGGTCAGCGGAAGGAGAGCTGACGGTGCCTGCCTGCCACGGGAGATGCCCGGAGGCCACTGTTGACCGTAGCGGGAGCAGCTTCAATCTGGCCRCGGAGAGACCCAGCTGCTTCAAATTCGTGAGCATACGGAGCCGAGAGATCAATTACGGATGACCTTTTGGGTCCGACCGTGAAGGGACCAGGAGAGGATGCTGCCTGGAGAGTGAAGTAGGTTCAAGAGGAGGAATTTTAGGTTGAGAAACTGGACCTGCGCTCTGGCTGACAGGACAAGAGGAGGTTGGCTGCGCTGGTATCAGCTGTCGTCTGTGCAAGGCAGAAATGACAGACAGGAAGAGAAGGACTAAAGGGGTGGCCGGGGATGGGGAGCAGCAGATGGGAAAAGGATCTCGAAGGTGTCTTCGCACAGCACACCTCTGGGTGGAAGAACAAACTCAGATCCATAAACWTTTGCAGAGAAAGATGGGGTCCTCCAACCCTGAATCCACCCACCCCAGCCCAGCCCCGCCCTAACCCCAAGCAGTCCCTCAGCCCAGCCATACCTACAGATTTGGTCCGTGGAATCCCCTTCCGCAGAGAGCCCGGCAGCTTCTCCGGGCCTGGGAGGCCCTGGCGCTCAAACAGTGACTGTGGGGTCAGGGGGGGAACATGGAGGTTCCAGGGCACTGGAACCCCCAGCTCTCCATCCAGCCCCACCCATCCTAAGCTAGACCAGACACCCCCATACACAAGACACCCCAAAGGCACTGGTGCATGTTCAGTTGGGATCTGCAGTGTATGGGGAGTGAGATGAACACAGTTAAAGCCCAGACCCTGGGCATAGTGTGAACAGAGTGGGAGAAAGAGTCTAGGGATGCCAGGTCAGATACCCTCTGAATAGGGGCATGCTATACCATAGGCTCAGCAAAGTTGTGGACCCTCCTAATCCCAGAGTAACACAGAGTCCGAGTACGCTGCAACCATGGAGGCGAGCTGAACTACGCCCCACCCCACGGGCTGGTCCCCAGTGTCTCCCAGAGAGACCACGGAGAGACCCACCTCCTCTGGAGAAGGGTCCAAATAAAGAAGTCTTACCTCAGAAGAGAGGTGCATGACCCTCTGATCCCCAGGCCCGGACCTGACCATCCCAGAGCCCTGGCCCACGGCTGGCTTACGCTGATCTCAGCAGGGGTAATCCTCCGGCTGGTGGGCCGCTGCTTGACAGTGGCCGCCCTCGAGTCTGCGTCTGCAATGTCTGGCCTCAGTGTCGGCTCCGCAGCAACTGCCAGGATCTCATCCAACTTCTCTGCACGACCAAAGAGACGCCACCTCAGCCCCAAGACCGCCACACCCACCTAGGCCAGCATCCTGGCACTAAGAGGAGCCGATGAACCCTACCCACCCCTAGGTCTCTCGGTGCCTAAGACCTAGATCTTACAGCCCGTCTGTGTTCCTCAGACCCCAGGTTCCAGTTCCTTCACCCRCCAAACTCTGTCCTTAAGAAGACCCTGGGTATCTCTACGGTCACTGCAAGTCACATACTTACATACACCACACACTCCCCTCAAAAGAGAGAGAGAAAGTGGTACTTTGGCTTATCAAGATAGATAGATAGATAGATAGATAGATAGATAGATAGATAGATAGATAGATAGATAGATAGATAGAAACATACATACATATACCCACACATACATACATACATACATAGATACATACATAGATAGATACTTAGATAAATAGATACATAGATGGATGTACAGAGTTCAGTGTGGCAGCGCACCATATCTGACAGTTACTGTTGTCAACCTGACAGAGAATTCAATCACCTAGGAGACCACCCTCCAGACACACTGAAAATCACCTTCAGTGACCACCTAGATAACCACAGGGAGATCAGACTGGGGACAGGCCACTTAAATCAATTCCCCTCACTCTTACCCCACCCAGTGCCTTTTCTCGGCGCATGGCCTATCTGCCACCACTTTTCCACAGTAAGCTCTTTCTAGAGGGACCGCTGCCCCAGGGACAGGCATTACCATTCAAGCAAGAGATGCTGAATGGGTAAATAAGATAATAACCAAAGACTGGCCTGGCAGAGGGGAGCTATTTCCTAAGAAGAAAACTCAGGCTGGAGATCTAAGATGGCCTCAGTACAAAACAGGAGGCCACAGCTCCTTCCTTCCTCCATACCCATGCAGAAAAGCAGCACCAACGGACTGGGAGGTGTAGAAAGAGGAGAAATCGCTAGAGTGTRGAAAGGACTCTCCTCTCCAAAAGCCTACTCAAACTCCTCAGACTTCAGATCTATTTCAGGCTGATGCCTAAGAAGGACTTGGTTGAGAGGCACCGGGCATATTCTTGTCACATCCATTATAAAATGAAAACCTTTTTGCAGTCCGTTTGTTTGTTTGTTTGTTTGTTTTTGTATCCGTTTTTATTAAAGTTACTGGTTTGAAAATGAGACTCTGGGGCTGTGGAGATGGCTCAGTGAGTACAGTACTCACTGCGCAAGCATGAAGATGGCGGTTCAGACTCCCAACACCCACAGAAAAAGATAAGTGTGGTAGTCTACGTCTATACCAAGCAGGTCCTGGGGACTTCCTGGCCAGACAGTTTAGTCAACATGGCAAGCTCTGGATTCAGTGAAAGAGCCTGCCTCAAAGGGTACGATGGAGAATGACTGAGGAAGACACTCAGCAGGTAGACCTCTGGCCTCCACACRTGCCTACACAGGTGCACACACATGTGCACATACATACACCATACACTCTCCTCAAAAGAGAGTAAGAACAGAAATGGTACTTTGGCTTATCCAAAAACAAAGTGTACAGACTTAAGTGTGGCAGCACACCATGTCTGATAGTTACTGTTGTCACCTTGACATAGAATTCAGTCACCTAGGAGACCAGCCCCCAGACACACCTGTGAGGAGTTATCTTGACTCTGGAGATTGATGTAGGAAGGCTCACCCTAAACTCCAGCAGCGCCATTTCCTTGGCTCTCATTCCTTCCAAACTGCTCAAAAACAAATGAACAAAACACGGAATGCTGACCACTCTCTTCTTCCCAACTTAGAGATGGAAAAGCCTTCAAACGGGGAGCCAAATAAAAATAAACCCTTCCTTCCTCAAACGTTGTCTTTCATTGTGTTTTATCATGGCAGAAGGCAAAGAGATCCTGGAATCCCATTCTTTGGGACGCTGAGGCAAGATTACAAGTTTGAAATCAGACTGAACCTACAGGGGAAAAGCATTTCAGCAGGGGGAAGGGTTTCAGAGACCTTTAAAGTGTCTGAAGGCTGTCTGAGATACGGTTATCTAACTCTTGCACAGAGTCCACTCAGAATCAGGGCGCAGGTGTACACTATAGGTTGGGGCAGTGTTTTCCTCAGCCTGACTCCTATACTAACCTCACTCAGTAGCCTCAGGCTTCACCTGTCCCCGGACCATATCCAATTCTTGAAGGCTGTGTCCACCCTCAGGGAACATTTGTCCTAGACACCCTTCCAATCTCGAAGTACCACTGCTGAAGAACTATGGTCAAACCCAACCCCCAGCTGCTCACCAGCACCTACTGTTTCTATCTAACAGTTGTAGAGAAGTTAATTAGCTCCCGAGGCTATCTTATTATGGAGCATATCGATACCCCCACCTTGTACACCGACTCTGTTTAGATGTATACCTCTGAGAGCCAGTGCCTTCACCTAATAACACAGTCATGAGCAGCGTCTATGCCATATAGGTCTAGGGGAAATTAGCACAAAGAAGCTCGTACCCATGCTAGCCAATGCAGCCCACACTGGCCAATGCAGCCCACACTGGCCAATGCAGCCCACACTGGCCAATGCAGCCCACACTGGCCAATGCAGCCCACACTG
>BDUI01001226.1:43940-54063 GCA_002335545.1 Apodemus speciosus
CACACACACGCACACACACTTCTCCAAAACCAAAAAACAAGATTAGATGCACACACATAATACAGGAAATTTAGAAGACTATAAAAATATTAGGCTTGCAAATAATAGGTATAAAGGAAGAAAAACTCAGATAAAAGGTACAGAAATAATTTTTAGCCGGACGGCGGTGGCCTGCGCCTTTAATCCCAGCACTTGGGAKGCAGAGGCAGGCGCATTTCTGAGTTCGAGGCCAGCCTGGTCTACAGAGTGAGTTCCAGGATATCCAAGGCTACACAGAGAAACCCTGACTCAAAAAGCAAAATAATAATAATAATAATAATAATAATAATAATAATAATAATAATAATAATAATAATATCTATCACAGATAAGGAAAATAATTTCAAAAACAAAACAGAAAACAGATCAAAAATGTCTATTAAGGTGTAAAAGTCATACAGAAAATCAGTTAGACAGGACTAAAAGTGAAGTTCCCCATGACACATAATAACTGAAACACCAAATACGCACAGGAAAGGAAATATGTTAAGAGTTCTAAAGAAAAAAAGAACAAGTCACATACAAAGGCAGGCATATTAGATTAAACTTGTCGTTCAAGAGACTTTGTAAATCATAAGGACCTGGACAGATGTTCTACAAACTCTCAGAGACCAAAGGTGCCAGGTCATACTACTATACTCAGCAAAACTATCAATCATAATCAATTGATGGACATAGAAAGATATTCTATAATAATAAAAAAAATTAAACAATTTCTGTCTCCCAGGCCAAATCTACAGAACTAAAAAGAAAACTCCAGTTTGAAGAAAAAGTTAGCTACGTATACAAAAACAGACAGATGAAATAAATAATCCAGAGAAGTTATGCAAAGAGGGAAGAAAAGCACTACCACAACAAAATAATAAGAATTAATAAGCTGTGCTCATAATAACTCTTATTATTAATGGTCTCAATTCCACAATAAAAAGATGCAAATTAAATGATTGAATAAGAAACATGATCTATCATTCTGTTGCATCCAAGAAACACATGTCACAAGCAAGCACAGATATTACATTAGGATAAAAGATGAAAAAAGATATTCTAAAAAAAGGACCCAAGAAGCAAGCAAGCATAGCCCTTTTAATGTCTGACAAGATATATTCTAACTAAAACCAGTCAGAACAGATGAGGAAGGACACTGTAAACACATGAATGAAAAAGTCCACCAAGAGGATATTACAATCCTAAACATTTTTAAAACAAAGACAACGAAACTTAATTTCATAAAAGAAACACTTCTATTTCTAAAATCGGAAATTGATCCCAACATAGTGATAGTACGTGATATCATTATCATATTATCAGACAAAACTAAAACAGAAAAATGCTGGAGTTGAATAACATCATACATCAAATAGACCTGAAAGAAACCTAAAAACCATAMATTTTTTTATTAACATATATTTTTCATTCTTTTGATAATACCATCAATGGCTGTGCCAATCTAGTATTTTTGACAGTTGCATTTCAATTTTATTTAAAAAAGAAGCACAGTATATAAAATGAATGCTCTCACTCTTGAATCTTGTTGCAAAATTTTTACTCTTTCCTTGAGTTCTGCTGAGATCTCTGTAGTTATTTCTACATTTGACAAATTACATCCCAAGAAGATGTTTCAACTTGAACCTTTATGAGTAGTAAATAAAAGGGAATGTTTGGTCAAAAGTTTTTAAACACTAAGTGTATTTAAAACACATTAAGTTATTTTAAATATCTCATGCTTAAAATTTTCATTCCTGTGATACAGCAAGTTTATTTTGTGGATTATTTCCAGGTACATTTTGATGAGATGGCTTTCAGAGTTTATGAATTTTCTGAACAGATATCCCAGTAGTTGGAAGTTTACATTCTGGTTCTAAACTGCTAGGTACAGTATCCAACATGGAAAGAAAAAATATGCAAAACATTTTGCTTATGTTATAATATTCCCTTAAGCTAAATTACCCTGATTATTAAGTGAAAATTGCTCTTTCAGAAATCATTGAAAAGTAATGAGCAAAAGAAACAAAAGGCTAAAATATAACCAGTGTCAGCATTTGGAGTGCATCTTTGAGTATGATTTTTTGTTATATACCTTAAATTACAATTCACATATAAGTTTGTGTCCTTACCAGTCTCAAAATATAACCATCACATTGTGCTTATATACTCTTTGAACAATCTTGTTTATGTAATGAGATAATGCCAAATATAATTTACATAATGTGAAGTTGGGGTATCATTTATGTGTTTATATACCTATGTGATATTCAAATATGATGCATAAATATATATGTATATCATATATATGGAGACAGATGCACTGACTACAATTCAGCCTGCTATTGAAAACCATTTCTACAAATTACTTGGATTTTTTCTTAGGATATAAAGTCTTTTAAAGTCTTGGCTTTTGAGAAATAACCATGTTTATGAATGAAGTTATTATCAAATATTTTGAATTGCTTTTGTTTATTTAAAAATTATCTCTTTCAAACTGGCTAAGCTCTTTCCTCTTCTTGATTTACAATCTTTTACAAAATATAATTTCTCTTCTTTATTCACATCTATAGTCCAGTTTGTACCATGTGAAAGAAACTGGAAAATTTAATTTAATTAATTTTTAATTTTATTCATAATGTTTTGAGCTAATAATCCAGTGACAGGAATTATTTCCCAGTAGCTTGCCTGGTTGCCCCTTTCTTTCTTGAAAAATCAACTTCAAAATGTAAAACAAGTAATCTTCTAAGTGCTACTTTCCTCCATTCACATAAGTTTTATATCAAATTATTGTTTCTGGAATACTGAAGATTTAAATGATTTCTTTTTTTAATGTTTTCTACTTATTGATTAGCATTATAGTCAACTACATTTTGGAAAAAAATCTCCTGGTGTTTCTCTGAATCCCATACAATTCATTCCAAATCTATTCTTTCCATATGATGACACCTGGGTAATCATGGTTGTAAGCCCTTCAACTGCTTCTGGTCCACACTGAGTTGTGTTGCATGTCTAACACATATATCTTTTAAGTTTGATTCGTTGTTGTTTACTTGTTAGGAGCCTTACAAGGAACACTGTAATTTGCATGGTTAAGTTAACATGGTTCACATATTTCTCGTTGATAACATTGCTATAGATGAACATATTACTGTTTGTTCTTGTTTGCTCATTATCAGAGTTTTCCATAGGTTAGGCTGACACTTAGTTTGCTATGTAGCTGATAATGACCTTGATCTCAGACACCTCTCCCACACATCTCTGAATCACAAGCATGTAGCAGCAGGCATGGCTATGCAACCTGTTTTGATATGAAAAAGACAAAGCAGATTATATTTTAACAGACCAGGGGCCTTAATAAGTTAGATCACTTCTTCTAGTGAGCTACCTGAAGAAGAGCATTACTAGTCAATCACTGAGCCTAGACACCTTAACAGAGGAAAGCCTACCCTGGAAATTGGAAGACTGCTGCTAGTTCTAGCTGCACGCACTGATTTTTCAGAGCAGCAATAAAGTCCTGGTTGACAATTTTCCCTAGAAGTTTCTGACAAATAGTACACACAGTTGTTTACATTTTGTGATTTAACGTCTTACTTAAATTACACAGGTGCACATAAATGTGTTCATTTGATCACAGTAATTCCACCACCACTAACATTAGTAAGTAACTCAATACAAGAAACAAGCTGGAGCTAAATTTATTACTCTCTTCCAGGGCAAATGCACTTGAATGACTGTGCAGTGACTGGTAGTTATAGTTAATATTGCATTTTAGTATGGAAAAGAACAACAGCTGTATAATGCTTCCTTAAATAGCTTCAGTTTTTCTTTTATCAGTTTTATTCAGCTTTGTTTCTCCACCTTTTCATTGTTAGTTTTTATGTAAAGATTGTTCCTAAAGAGCTACTTCTCATATTTTTGGTCATCTTTGTTTTCTTTTCTTTACAATATTGAATGTGCAAGACAAAGTTAATATTATTTCAATTTTACAATCATAACATGTGATATCTATTCCTGCCTATATAAAGAGTTTTTATGAAAGCAAAGAGCGGTGACACAGAGAATTTAAGTATTTAAATTAATTTATGCAGTGATAATTTCTTACACATAATACAACACTAACAATTATCCTTTTGCTCTCTCTCATCTTCCTACCACCCCTACTACCCACTTGCTTCTTCTATTAAATTGCCATCCTTTTGTTTCCATCACACTTTATGGTGTGTGTGTGTGTGTGTGTGTGTGTGTGTGTGTGTGTGTGTACTTTGAGATCTATTGAACTTAAGCGTGGCCTCTGAGAAGAACATAAATGTGAAGATATCTACTGGATCATAGCTGTCTTAGTGTTTCCATTGCTATGAGGAGACACCATGACTAAGCGGCAGAGATAGAGGTAGTCATATTATCTAATATGTAACTTCCAAAAGAGTCACAACCCACAGGTTGAGAAACATGGCTGTAGACCATGTCTACCTCTTTCTCTGCATGTCTTGACGACAGTCTACATCCCATGGAGGTGGGGTGCCACGAGTCCCCCCCATCTGTGACTGAGTGTTTACTGGCATAGCCTTGTGCCAGCCCTATGCATGCTGAGGTAATTTTGTAAAGTTTTAATTCCAGGGCAACAACCAGAAGGAAGGATATATGGGTAGTTAAGATTGAAAGCTAACCTAGGCTTTGTTCACTTATGAGCCTCGAAGAGAGCCAAGGCCACTCCTCTTCCAGCATCCAATAAGAAGTTGGGGACCTCATCTACCAAGCACCCATTCATTCAGACTTTGATTCCTTTGAAGCATTATGTTTTTAATATTTTTATTTTATTTTTATTTTATGTTTATTAGTCTTTTTTATTTTTAATTGCATGTATATGATATCATCCCCACTCCTTATAATTTTAATTACATGTATATTGACACCATCCCCATTCCTTAACAATTTTTTCTAACCATATTCCATCTATTCTGAACTCCATCTCCTATTCTTTCTCAAAGTTTGTTCTAAGAAAGGAAACTGTTATGGGTTTTAGTTGTTCATGTCACATATGACATTTACTTACAGTAAGAAAGTAGCCAAAAATAAAATAATGACCCTAAACAGTGATTGGCTGTCCTCAGTCCATTCATGCCATAGAATGGCAGGGTTCAGAGCAGGAGATTGAAGAACATTCCTCCATTGTTGATGGTATTCCAAACTGGTACAACCACTATGGAAATTTGTTTGGTAGTTCCTCAGAAAATTGGACAGAATATTATCTGAGGATCCAGCTATACCACTCCTATGAATATACCCAAAAGATGTTTCAACATATAACAGGACACATGCTCCACTATGTTCATATCATGTTTATAAGAGCCAGAAGCTGGGAAGAAYCTAGATGTCCTTCAACAGAGGAATGGACACAGAAAATGTGGTATATTTACACAATTGAGTACAACTCAGCTATTAAAAACCATGACTTCATGAAATTCTTAGGCAAATGGATGGAACTACAAAATGCAATCCTAAGAGAGGTGACCTAGTCACAAAAAACACACATGGTATACATTCACTGATAAGTGGCTATTAGCCCAAGAGCTAGGAATATCCAAAGTACAATTCACAGACCATATGAAGTTCAAGAAGAAGGAAGACCAAACTGTGGATGCTTCAGTCATTCTTGGAAGGAGGAATAAAATACTCATGAGTGGTAGAGGGTGGAAAGGACTTGGGAGGAAGAAAGTACAGTGAGGTGAAAATGGGGGCTGGATCAACTATGAGAGGAGAAAATTGTGATNAATTTATGCAGTGATAATTTCTTACACATAATACAACACTAACAATTATCCTTTTGCTCTCTCTCATCTTCCTACCACCCCTACTACCCACTTGCTTCTTCTATTAAATTGCCATCCTTTTGTTTCCATCACACTTTATGGTGTGTGTGTGTGTGTGTGTGTGTGTGTGTGTGTGTGTGTGTACTTTGAGATCTATTGAACTTAAGCGTGGCCTCTGAGAAGAACATAAATGTGAAGATATCTACTGGATCATAGCTGTCTTAGTGTTTCCATTGCTATGAGGAGACACCATGACTAAGCGGCAGAGATAGAGGTAGTCATATTATCTAATATGTAACTTCCAAAAGAGTCACAACCCACAGGTTGAGAAACATGGCTGTAGACCATGTCTACCTCTTTCTCTGCATGTCTTGACGACAGTCTACATCCCATGGAGGTGGGGTGCCACGAGTCCCCCCCATCTGTGACTGAGTGTTTACTGGCATAGCCTTGTGCCAGCCCTATGCATGCTGAGGTAATTTTGTAAAGTTTTAATTCCAGGGCAACAACCAGAAGGAAGGATATATGGGTAGTTAAGATTGAAAGCTAACCTAGGCTTTGTTCACTTATGAGCCTCGAAGAGAGCCAAGGCCACTCCTCTTCCAGCATCCAATAAGAAGTTGGGGACCTCATCTACCAAGCACCCATTCATTCAGACTTTGATTCCTTTGAAGCATTATGTTTTTAATATTTTTATTTTATTTTTATTTTATGTTTATTAGTCTTTTTTATTTTTAATTGCATGTATATGATATCATCCCCACTCCTTATAATTTTAATTACATGTATATTGACACCATCCCCATTCCTTAACAATTTTTTCTAACCATATTCCATCTATTCTGAACTCCATCTCCTATTCTTTCTCAAAGTTTGTTCTAAGAAAGGAAACTGTTATGGGTTTTAGTTGTTCATGTCACATATGACATTTACTTACAGTAAGAAAGTAGCCAAAAATAAAATAATGACCCTAAACAGTGATTGGCTGTCCTCAGTCCATTCATGCCATAGAATGGCAGGGTTCAGAGCAGGAGATTGAAGAACATTCCTCCATTGTTGATGGTATTCCAAACTGGTACAACCACTATGGAAATTTGTTTGGTAGTTCCTCAGAAAATTGGACAGAATATTATCTGAGGATCCAGCTATACCACTCCTATGAATATACCCAAAAGATGTTTCAACATATAACAGGACACATGCTCCACTATGTTCATATCATGTTTATAAGAGCCAGAAGCTGGGAAGAAYCTAGATGTCCTTCAACAGAGGAATGGACACAGAAAATGTGGTATATTTACACAATTGAGTACAACTCAGCTATTAAAAACCATGACTTCATGAAATTCTTAGGCAAATGGATGGAACTACAAAATGCAATCCTAAGAGAGGTGACCTAGTCACAAAAAACACACATGGTATACATTCACTGATAAGTGGCTATTAGCCCAAGAGCTAGGAATATCCAAAGTACAATTCACAGACCATATGAAGTTCAAGAAGAAGGAAGACCAAACTGTGGATGCTTCAGTCATTCTTGGAAGGAGGAATAAAATACTCATGAGTGGTAGAGGGTGGAAAGGACTTGGGAGGAAGAAAGTACAGTGAGGTGAAAATGGGGGCTGGATCAACTATGAGAGGAGAAAATTGTGATGATATATAGAGGGTCAAGAAATTGAACAGAGGTGTGTAGGAATGGTGGATGGGGAACTGGGGGTAGCCACCAGAAAGTACCAGATGCTAGCAAAGTTAGAAGCTCCCAGGACCCAACAGAGATGAAATTAGATGACATGCCCAACAAAGGTGAGGGAGAACCTGTGGAGACCATATCCAGAGTATAGACAAGGCCCTCGGATGGGGGTTGGGAATACCCAGTCATCTCCAAATTCTTAACCTAGAAGGTCTCCGGTCTAAAAGAAATATGGTGACATTGTGTAAAGCAGAGACTGAAGGAAAGGCCATCCAGAGACTGCCCCATCTGGGGATCCATCCCATATATAGACACCAAGCCCAGACACTATTAAAGATGCCAAGAAGTGCTTGCTGACAGGAGCCTGAAATAGCTGTCTCCTAAGAGAATCTGCCAGAGCCTGACAAAAGCAGAGGCAGATTGATAGGACGAAAATGGAGGAGTTAGAGAAAGTACTGAAGGAGATGAAGGGGTTTGCAAACCCATAGGAAGAACAACAATATCAACCAACCAGATACTCCAGAGCTCCCAGGGACTAAACCACCAACCAAAGAGTACGCATGGGGGAACCCATGGATCCAGCAGCTTATGTAGCAGATGATGGCATTGTCTGGCATCAATTGAGAGAGAAGCCCTTGGTCCAGTGAAGGCTCGATTCCCCAGTGTAGGGGAATACCAGGGCAGTGAAGTGGGAGTAGGTGGGTGGGAGGGAAGCATACTAATTGAAGCAGGGGGAGGCAGAATGGGAGGGGGGATTCCGGAGGGAAACCAGGAAAGGGGATAACATTTGAAATGTAATACATAAATATCCAATAAAATCACAAAAATAGCTCAGATTAGCTTGAAAAAAAAACATGATAACCCTTTTTGTCCCACTTTTGAAGTGGACCCCAGCCTTCTTCATGGTCATGAAGACACTAGAAGACTCCACGACATACTCAGCACCAAAATCACCCCATTTGATGTTAGTGGGATCTCACTTCTGGAAAATGGTGATAGATTTCCAGTTGATGAGAAGCTTCCTTTTCTCAGCTTTAACTGAGCTGTTGAATTTGCCATGAGGAGAGTCTTACTGGAACATATAGACCATGTAGTTTAGGTCAATGAAGGGTTCATTGATGGCAACAATCTCCACTTTGCCAGATGCAGAACAGAAGGTGGCCCTGGTAACCAAGCACCAATACAGACAAATCTGTTCACTCAGACCTTCAACATTGTGTCTAACGGATGAGTCTGGCACTTCAGGGGAAGATGCAGCTCTCTCTGGAACAGAGAGCTGTGCTTATGCATTTTATTTTATATGTATGAATGTTTGCCTGAATGTACATGTATATATCATATGCTAGTGGAATTCAGAAGAGGGTATCTGACTCCATGGGGCTCAGATGGTTTCTCAAGGGAGCTACAATGAAAGTTCTGAGAATTGAACCCAGTACTTTGTAAAAACCATCAGCACTCTTAACCATTGAGCCATGTCTCCAGCCCAGGGTCTTTCAAGCTTTCTACCTGCTTTTCTGTAATAATCCATTAGTGATAAGAGGAAGGTTATAATATATCTTATATCCCATTTAGAGCTTGGCCACTATACAGTCTCTTAGTCTTTGAACCTTGAGTAGTAACTGGTTTCTGTGTTAACCACACATCCTTGCAAGTCCTTGCAAGAAGGCCTGAAAAATACACTATGGTATACCAATAATACCACATGCATTTAATCAAATAACCAGAGTAAATTCTCTCCCAGGGCCTATGACAATAATTGGTACACAACTGGCTTAGTAATTGTGCCAGATATGGGTTTCATCTTGTGGATTGGAACTTAAATCCACCCCAAAATTTGTTGGCTATTCCCATGATGTTTATGCACTATTATACCAGTGATATGTCTTCCCAGATTAAYCATCATATCTGGCAGTTTTCAGGATTGGTAAAATTACTGATTTTCTCCCATTCCCCTCTGATAGCATGCATAGCACCTTCTAGCACTTTGACTATTAACCATTAAAATTGAAGTTTGCARTTGTTCACTACCTTGGTGCCTCCATGGTCCRTGACTGGAGTATAAAGAGTATCAACAAGTTATGAAGGATATTCAGTATCATTGATAACAATTTTTAATATTTTTGTCTTATTATATGGCTAATAAATTCTAGTATTAGATTGAATAAGAATGTGGAGAAGACATATTCTTGGTTCCATTCTGATTTCAAATGTAAAACTTTCAGGATTTTACCAATAGCAAGGATAGTTGGGGTGTTGTATTCATTAATAAATTGATGGAGTTTGCTTYTAATGTCACTCTTCTGAGTTAAACATGTTAAATATAAGAACACTTTTTCCTCAATGATGTTTTTCTTTAGCTTTTTAATATGGTTTTATCATGATCCTGTTTTTAATTTTCTGTGAAGAGAGTTCTATACTCAGAAATCAGAAATCCCCCCTATTTGCTATAGAAAATAAGTAGGATTTAGAATAAATAATAATTTAACAAGTATTTATTGCTAATTCCAATGACACTATCTGGACAGATTTCTACTTAAGAAATTATGAATTAATATTATTTAATAGTTATATATGTATTAAATGTTCTAGTTCTATGTTA
>BDUI01001226.1:114769-135111 GCA_002335545.1 Apodemus speciosus
GATCAGTCCAAAGCTTCTTCTGAAAAGCCAGTATTTCATTAATACAAAATCCAACTTAAGTTAAAACATACAAAGAAAACTACAGAGTAGTATCCCTGATGAACTTAAGTACTGAAATTCTTCACTAAGGTGAATATAGGAAAATGTAAATATGATTATTCAGCATAATCTGACCTATAGATATAGGAAGATAGCTAATAAACAAAATAAATCATATAAACAGACTCAAAGACAATAATCACATGATCATTTCAATAAACTGGAGAGAGGTCATTTGACAAACACAGTATGCCCTCATGTTACAAGTCCTACTCAAATCTAAAAAATCAAAGCTAATATAAAAAATTAATAGAGAAGAAGCTAGTGTTTGGCTGTGAAGTCTGGATGAGCTCACCCAATATATACTATTTTTTTCAAATCCCACCATTTGCCCAATAATTTCATGATTTTATTTTTCTTTACAGCTAAATAGAATTTGCAGTCACACTACCACTATCTACTCACCAGTCGACAGAGTTGTAGATTATTTGCATTTCCTTCAGTTCTTCCTATTGTAACAATGGACATGGCTGAGGAAGTTTCTTTGCAGCATAGTTTGTCCTTCGGATGTTCCAATGAATGATACAACTAGGTCATTTGGTAGATCTWCTTATAGSCAACTGTGAACATTTGACACTAATTTCCATAGTGGCCACACTGGTTTGCAAACATGGGTTCTTATATCTTTTTATCTTTGCCAGAAATTTTTGTTAGCCGTTCTTTTGATCTTAGCAATTCTGGTTGGTATGAGGTGTAGTATCAATAAAGTTGTCATTTTCATTTCCTTAATTGCTAGAGACATTGACCACTTTCATATTGCAAAGTGCTGCTAATGTCCAGAGGAGAGAATAGTAGGACACAGATACCATGAAGGGGAAGGGGAAATTGATATACATTAAGTTGGGAATGGGTAGGGGGGTAATACAAAGGAAGAGAAAGGAAGTAGAGATAATACCAAATATATCATAAAAATCATAGGGAGACATATCTTATCATTCTATTTATATAAGAGAACCAAAATATATTAATTTATGCCAACAGAAAGTGCATTAGGAATTGCTTTTGACAGGTAGATACACAGCACAGAGTGAGCAGGGCTGATTGATACCACAGTGTGCTTTCCATTTTAGGAACCACAATGTTTGACATGGTGTTTGTAAATATTTATTGCACCGATCAGTAGGATGAACAGTGGCAAAAGAGACATCTTAGCAAATAAGCTTGCTGCTGAGCTTCTTACCAAGCCCAAACATGTGTCCTTGTCCCAGAGCAGGGAGAGACCAGATGTCTGCAAGTTATTCTCTGACATACACATGCACAGTGGTATGCACACCACACCCTCACACTCAATACAAATAACTTTACAAATTAAAAAAATAAAATTAATGAATTTATCAATGTCTCAGTTTTAATCAAATTTAGAAATAGAAGAAAATCTCACTTCTTTCAGACATGAAAAGAAAAACATGATTAACAGACATTATGTGTCACAATCTGTAACCATAGTCTCTGGTTCTGAGAATGTTCTTCCTTCTCAGTACAGAATGCCAAATATTATTCACTGAGTGCTTATCAAGCGTCCAGTTCTGTCCAAATGGTGCAACGATGATAAGGGATCTACTTGAGTACCAAATGCTTATCTAGCTATATGTTTTACCTAAACACTAGAAATATCCAGATGGTAAAAGCTTCTACTGAAAATATAGTGCTTTGCTATAATCATTCTCCCCTTAATTCTCTCCCTTCATTCTGTTCTCTGTCAACATTTCACACTGACGTCCAATTAACTGTTCTGCAAAGTCCCATTTGGTAAGCAAGAATGTTGACTTCATTATGTTTTCATTACATTTCCAATAGTTTCTCCTGTGATGGAAATTTAGTTTATAGTATGATCAAAGATGTTAACACACCACCTGTTTTATGTCATAATACTTACCCTGTTTAATGGGATAGAGGCTAAGGTGGGAATTCCTTTAAACAGCCAAAGAGAGATACCCACACTATACTGTACATTAGGAGATGCTCTTTCTGCTTATTTAGGTTTAGCATTTTGTTGCTCCTTGATCCATTTGTTTCTACTTAGTTATTTAGCATGTTGATTTTTGTTTTTACTTAGAACACATAAATATCATTAAAGAAATATCTGAATGAAAAGATTAAACCTTAAATTTCTCTATAGTACCTATTCAAAAGATTTTGTAAACTGTTTTGTTTTACAAATAAAATCACTACAATGTTCTAACTGCTGTAAAGTATGGTAGATAATTGAAAATTTGAAGACCATATATGAAAAATATATTAAATGTAGGGTCTTTGTAAATTACATATGCTTTGTGACTGATTAGTTTTAAGCAAAAAATTTTGTCATAGGTTTTTTTTTTCTTTTAAAAATGATTTTCAATGCAAATTACCTCAACCTTAATGGAAAGATTTTAATTGTATACCAACCACAGGGAGACAATAATATCACATATGGCTGTCGTGATAAATGTATTAACTAATGCCATTTAATATACCAGCTGGATGCCTGGAACATTAAATGATGGATAAATGCTTGGGTTTTGTATATATGTGAATGTATTCATCTTTTTTAATTTATTGTTTTATTTATTTATATTTCAAGTGTTATCCCTTACCATGGTTTCCCTCTCCCAGAAACCCCCATCTCATGCCCCTCCCCCTGCTTCTATGAGGGTGTTCCTCCACCCACCCACTCCTGCCTCCTTGCCATTGATTCCCCCTATGCTGGGCATTTATCAGTCCTTCATAGGACCAAGGACCTCTCCTCCCATTGATACCTGAAAAGCCTATCCTCTGCTACATCTGCATCTGGAGCCATGTTTAATCCTTGATTGTTGGCTTAGTCCCTGGGAGCTCTGGAGGGTCTTGTTGGTTGATATTATTGTTCCACATTTGGGGTTGCAAATCCCTTCAGCTCCTGCAGTCCTTTCTCTAACTCCTTTACTGGGGACCCCTCACTCAATGCAATGGTTGGCTGCAAGCATCCAACTCTGTATTTGTAAGGCTCTGGCAGGGCCTCTTCTTTCAGCAAGCCTTTCTTAGTATCCACAATAGTGTTAGAGCTTGGGGACTGCATCTGAGATGAATCCCCAGGTGGGACAGGCTCTGGATGGCTTTTCCTTCCATCTCTTCTCAGCATTTTGTCCCCATATTTGTTTCCATGAGTATTTTGTTCCCATTTCTAAGAAGAAACAAAGACCCCACAATTTGGTCTTCCTTCTTCTTGAGCTTTATGTGGCCTGCAAGTTCGATCTTGGGTATTCGGGATTTAGGGGCTAATATCCACTTATCAGTGAGTGGATACCAAGTGTGTTCTTTTGTGATCCCCCTCATTCAGGGATGATATTTTCTAGGTCCATTCACTTACCTAACAATTCCATGATTTTGTCGGTTTTAATAGCTGAGTAGTGTTCCATTTTGTAAATGTACCACATTTTTTGCATCCATTCCTCTGTTGAGGGACATCTGGGTTCTTTCCCGCTTCTCGCTATCTTAAATAAGGCTGCTATGAACATAGTGGAGCATGTGTCCTTGTTATATGTTGGGGAAATTTTGGGTACATACCCAGGAGTAGTATAGCTGGGTCCTTTGGTAATACTATGTCCAATTTTTGAGGAACTGCCAAACTGATTTCTAGATTGGTTTTACCAGCTTGTAATCCCACCAACAATGACAGAATGTTCCTCTTTCTATACATCATTGCCAGCATCTGTTGTCACCTGAGTTTTTGATCTTAGCAATTCTGACTGGTGTTTGGSTGAAATCTCAGGGTTGTTTTGATTTGCACATCCTTGATGTTAAACATTTCTTTAAGTACTTCTTGGCCATTTGATATTCCTGACTTGAGAATTCTCTGTTCAGCTATATTTCCCATTTATTAATAGGATTTTTTTCTCTGGATTCTAACTTCTTTCTTTGTATATATCAGATATTAGCCCTCTCTCAGATGTAGGGTGGGTAAAGATCTTTGGTTGCCATTTTGTCCTATTGGCAGTGTCTTTTGCCTTACATAAGATTTACAATTTTATGAAGTCCCATTTGTCAATTCTTGATCTCAGAGCATAAGGCATTGGTATTCTGTTCGGGAAAATTTCCCCCGCGCCCAAGTGTTCAAGGGCATTCACTAATTTCTCTTCTTTTAGTTTCAGTGTATCTTGTTTTATCTGGAGGTCCTTGATCCATTTGTACTTGAACTTTGTACAAGAAGATAAGAATCATTCAATTTGCAACCTCCTGCATGCTGACCTCCAATTGAACCAGCACCATTTCTGAAAATGCTGTTTTTTTTTTTTTTTTCTCCAATGGATGGTTTTCGCTCCTTTGTCAAAGATCAAGTGACAGAAGGTATGTGGGTTCATTTCAGGGTTTTCAATTTGACTCTCTTGATCTACCTGCCTTTTACTGTACCAATACCATGCAGTTTTTTACACAATTGCTTTGTAATACAGCTTGAGGTCAAGGATGCTGATTTCCTCAGAAGTTCTTTTATTGTTTGGAAAAGATTTTGCTATACTGAGTTTTTGTTATTCCAAAATGATTTTGAGAATTGCTCTTTCTAACTATGAAGAATTGAGTTGAAATTTTTATGGGGATTGAATTGAATTTGTATATTGCGTTTGACAAGATGGCCATTTTACAATATTAACCCTGCAAATCCATGAACATGGGAGATCTTTCCATCTTCTGAGACATTCTTCAATTTCTTTCTTCAGAGACTTGAAGTTCTTGTCATAATGATCTTTCATTTGTTTGGTTTGGCACACCAAGATACTTTATATTGTTTGTGACTATTGTAAAGAGTGTCATTTCTCTAATATCTTTCTCTGCCAGTTTACACTATGCTTTGAGGGAGGCTACTGATTTGTTTGAGCTACTTTTATATCCAACCACTTTGGTGAAGTCATTTATCAGATTTAGGAGTTATCTGGAGGAGTTTTTGTGATCACTTTACTATCATATCATCTGCAAAAAGTGATATTTTTTACTTTTTCCTTTCCACTTTATCAGTTTGATCTCTTTTTGTTGTTTAATTGCTCTAACTAGAACTTCAAATACTATGTTGAAAAGATATATATAGAGAAGACAGCCTTGTCTGGTCCCTGAGTTTAGTGGGATTGCTTCAAGTTTCTCCCCATTTAATTTGATGTTGGCTAATGCTTTGCTCTATATTGCTTTTACTGTACTTAGGTATGGTCCTTTAATTCCTGATTTTTTCAAGATTTTTAACATGAAGGGATGTTGAATTTTTTCAAATGCTTTTACAGCATCTAATGAAATGATCATGTAGATTTTGTCTTTGAGTTTGTTTATGTTGTGAGTTACATTGATGGGTTTCCAAATATTGAACTAACCCTGCATCCCTGGGATGAATCCTATTTGATCGTGGTGAATGATCGTTTTGATGTGTCCTTGAATTCAGTTTGCAAGAATTTTATTGAGTAATTTTGCATCTATGTTCATAAGGGAAATTGATCTGGAGTTCTCTTTCTTTGTTGGGTCATTTTGATGTTATGGTATCAGTGTAACTATGGCTTCATAGAATGAATTGGGTAGTGTTCCTTCTGTTTCTATTTTGTGGATAGTTTTAAGAATATTGGTATTAGATCTTCTTTGAAGGTGTGATAGAATGCTGCAATGAACCCATATGGTCCTGGGATTCTTTTGGTTGGGAGACTCTTAATGTCTGCTATTTCTTTAGGGGTTATAGGACTGTTTAGATGGTTTATCTGATCCTGATTTAACTTTGGTATTTGATATCTTTCTAGAAAACTGTCCATTCAATCCAGATTTTCCAATTTTGTTGAGTATAGGCTTTTCTAGTAGGAAATGATGATCTTTTGATTTTCCTCAGTTTCTGTTGTTATATCTCCCTTTTCATTTCTGATTTCGTTAATTTGTATACTCTGTTTGTGCCTTCTGGTTAGTCTGGCTAAGGGCTTTTCTATCTTGTTGATTTTTTCAAAGAACCAGCTCCTAGTTTTGTTGATTCTTTGTATAGTTCTTTTTGTTTCTACTAGGTTATTTTCAGCTTTTAGTTTAATTATTTCCTGCCATCTACTCCTCTTGGCTACATTTGTTTCTTTTTGTTTCAGAGCTTTCCGGTGTGCTGTTAAGCTGCTAGTGAATGGTCTCTCCAGCTTCTTTTTGCAGGCACTCAGAGCTTTGAGTTTTCCTCTTAACACTGCTTGCATTGTGTCCCATAAGTTTGTATATGTTGTATCTTCATTTTCATTAAATTTTAAAAAGTCTTTAATTTATTTTTTTATTTTCCTTGACCAAGTTTTGAGTAGAACATTGTTCATCTTCCTGTGTATGTGGTCTTTCTGTTGCCTTTGTTACTATTGAAGATCAGCCTTAATCTTTAGTGATCTAATAGGAGGCATGAGATTATTTCAAACTTCTTTTATCTGTTGAGGTCTCATTTGTGACCAATTATATGGTCTATGGACAGTTTAGGAGAAGGTACCATGAGGTGCTGAGATGAAAGTATATTCCTTTGGTTTTGGATAAAATGTTCTATATTTATCTGTTAAATTCTTTTGTCCCATAACTTCTGTTAGTTTCACTGTGTTTATATTTATTTTTTGTTTCCATGATCTGTCCTTTGATGAGAGTAGGCTGTTGAAGTCTCCCACTATTTTTGTGTGAGGTGCAATGTGTACTTTGAGCTTCAGTAAATCTTCTTTTATGAATGTAGATGCCCTTGTATTTGGATGTTCAAAATTGAAAGTTCTTTGTAGATTACTCCTTTGATGACTATGAAGTGCCCTTCCTTTTTTGATAACTTTTTGGTTTAACGTCAATTTTATCCAACATTAGAATGGCTACTCCAGCATGTTTCTTGGGACCATTTGCTTGGAAAATCGTTTTCCAGACCTATACTCTGAGATTGTGTTTGTCTTTGTGTTTCCTGTGTGCAGCTAAATGCTGGGTCCTGTTCATGTATCCAATCTGTTAGTCTATGTCTTTTTATTGGGGAATTGAGTCCATTGATTTTATTTTTAGGTTTATGAGGCTATTTTCCTTTGGGATTTTTTGAAAGAATATTACTTTGTTGCTTTTTCTAGGGTGTAGTTTCCCTCCTTGTGTATGCGTTTTCCATCTATTACACTTTGTAGGGCTGGATTTATGAAAATATATTGCATATGTTTTTCATGGAATATCTTTATTTCTCCATCTATGGTAATTGAGAGTTTTGCTGGGCATAGTAGCCTGGAATGGCATTTGTGTTCTCTTAGGGTCTGTAGGACATGTGCCCAGAATCTTCTGGCTTTTATAGTCTCTGGTGAGAAATCAGGTGTAATTCGGATAGGTCTGCCTTTCTATGTTACTTGACCTTTTCCCCTTACTGCTTTTAATATTTTTTGTTTTGTACATTTGGTGTTTTGACTATTATGTGATGGGGAGAATTTCTTTTATGGTCCAATCCATTTAGAGTTCTGTTGGCTTATTGTATGCTTATGTGCATCTCTTTCTTTAGGTTAGGGAAGTTTTTTTTCCTATAGTTTTTGAAGATATTTACTGGCCCTTTTAATTGGGAATCTTCACTCTCTTCTATACCTATGATCCCTAAGCTTGCTGTTCTCATTGGGCACTAGATTCCCTGGACATCTTTTTGCATTTTGCATTATCTTTTACTGTTGTGTCGATGTTTTCTATGCTACCTTTTGCATCTGAGATTCTCTCTTCTATCTCTTGGGTTCTATTGATGATGCTTGCATCTATATTTCCTGATCTCTTTCCTAGGTTTTCTATCTCCAAGGTTGACTCCTTTTGTGATTTCTTTATTGTTTCTATTTACATTTTAAGATCCTGAATGGTTTTGTTTAATTTCTTAACCTGTTTTGCTGTGTTTTCCTGTTATTCTTTAAGGGATTTTTGTGTATCCTCTTTAGGGGTTTCTACTTGTGGTCGCCTGTATTTCTTTAAAGGAGTTATTTATGTCCTTCTTAAAGCCCTCTATTGTCATTATGAGATGTGTTTTTAAATCAGAGTCTTGCTTTTCTGGTGTGTTGTGGCATCCAAGGTTTTCTGTGGTGAGAGAACTGTATTCTGGTGATGCCATGTAGACTTGGTTTCTGTTGCTTAAGTCCTTGCCCTTGCCCTTTGCCATCTGGTTATTTATAGTGTTAGCTATTCTTGTTTTCCCTGACTGTGGCTTTTCCCTCTTGCATGCCCCTGTGTCAGTACTCCTGGGAGACCAATTTTCTTTGGGAGGAATTTAGGTATGAAAAGCTCTGGTACAGGGTCAGCTCTGGGATACAGACAGAAACCAGAAGGATCCTATCCCCAGCTATTCCTCAGTACCTGTGTCTCCATGGCTCCAGGTGGGTCCCTTTTGGGCCAGGAATTTGAACAGAAGGGATGGTCTTTCCTGTGCTAACAAGTGGGTCAACTCTCCTGGGAGGACAGATCTCTCATGGTGCTATTTGTATATGTAGTGCTGTGGCACAGGATCAGCTCCTGGCACAGATGGAAACCAGAAGTCTTCAGTCCCAGGCTGCTCCTTGTTTCCTGTGTCTGAGGGTTCCAGGAAGGTCCCTCTGATCAGCAGTGTTAGTCTTTACCTTCACTCACAAGCTTGTCTTCACTCCTCTCCTGGTGCTATTTGTGTATGGAGCCCTGGGTCAGCATCTCACTGTATATGTGTTAATATACATGCTTTCATGGAGGTGCACATGTATATAAGTTTATGTAGATGTTGATACCAATGTGCTGTCCTCAACTGTCTCTCATGTTATTTATGAAACATTTTCTCTCCAATAAACCGAAGATTAGTAATTAGCTACGTTGGTATACTCCTGAACTCCAGAGTTCTTCCTGTCTCTGATTCCTCATCATTGAGATTAAAAGTGTACACTGTCACAACTAAATTTTATGTGAGCTCTTGGGATCTGAAGTACCTGATTAAAAAGTTCTGAGTTTGTATAGCAGAGCAATTTACTGACTGATAAATCCTTCCTTTCTTTCTTTTTAATTAGATTTTTTTATTTATGTTTCAAATGTTATTTCCTTTCCTGGTTTCCCCTTTGAAAACACCCTATCCCATCCCCCCTCGCTCTGATCACTAACCTACCCACCCTGCTTCCCTGTCCTGGTATTTTCCTATACTGGGGTCATCAAGCCTTCTCAGGACCAATGGTCTCTCCTCCCTTTGATATCCAACAAGGCCATCCTCAACTACATACGCAGCTGGAGCCATGGGTCCCTCCATGTGTACTCTGGTTGGTGATTTAGTCCCTTGGAGCTATGGGGTACTGGTTGGTTCATATTGTTGTTTCTCCTATGTGGCTACAAGCTCCTTCAGCTCCTTTAGTTCTTTCTCTAGCTCCTCCATTGGAAATCTTGTGCTCAATCCAATGGTTGGCTGAAAGCACCCATGTCTCTATTTGTCAGGTACTGGCAAAGACTCTCATGAGGCAGCTATATCAGGCTCCTGTCAGTAAGTGCTTGTTGGCATCCACAATAGTGTCTGGTTTTGGTGTCTATATATGGTATGAATCTCCAGGTAGGGCAATCTCTGAATGGTCTTTCCTTCAGTCTTTCTTTAGGTCAATGTACATATTTATATTTTAGCAACTGTTGCTAAAATTCATAGTGGAAAACTTTGTTCTCCAGTGTCACAAAACCCTTTGGGAGTTTGATTCTTGTGCAAAGGCCTTCTTTCTACCTCTTGTTATAGACACTATCAAAGTCTAATAGCACTTTATCCTTAAATACATGTCGTAACATCAGTACATTGTATCAAAATCATCTTTAGCATTCTAACTACTAGTAAGTTTCTAAGTTAACACTTGACATAAAAGTTATTTGCTTTTTCCACTTCAGATTGTAAATTGAGACTACAAGCTATATGAGGGTGGGGGAGGAAACTGAGTAGTAAGAATGTTTTCATGGCAGCTGTGTTACACTTTGTCTTGTTTAGAATTACTCTACAGTTTTGGGAGCTGTTTGCTTATTAACATTTTGATCTTAACCATTCTGACTGGTGTGAGGTAGAATCTCATTCAGGTTTGTTTTGATTTGCATTTCCCTGATGACTAAGGATGTTAAACATTTCTTTAGATGCTTGTCACACATTCAGTATTCCTTAGTTGAAAATTCTTTGTTTAGCTCTTTACCTCACTTTTTAACAGAGCTATTTGGTTCTCTGGAGACTAACTTCTTGATTTCTTTGTATATATTGGATATTAGCCTTTTATTGGCTGTAGGATTGGTAAAGATATTTTCCCAATCTGTTGGTTGTTGTTTTGTCCTGTTGACAGTGTCCTTTGCCTGACAGAAGCTTTGCAATTTTATGAGGTCCCATTTGTCGATTGTTGATCTTAGAGCATAAGCCATTGATTCAGGAAATTTTCTTCTTTGCCCATGTGTTCAAGCTATTCACCACTTTCTCATCTATTAGTTTCAATGTATCTGGCTTTATGTGGAGGTAGTTGACCCACTTGGACTTGAGCTTTGTACAAGGAGATACAAATGGATCAATTTGCATTCTTCTACATGCTGAACTCCAGGTGAACCAGCATCATTTGTTAAAAAAAAATGCTGTCTTTTTTCCACTGGATAGTTTTAGCTTCTTTGTCAAAGATCAAGTGACCATAGGTGTTTGGATTTATTTCTGGGTCTTCGATTCTAGCTCTTCTTCATCAAAAAAGGAAAGGATTTAAAGCCAGATGAACATTAATAATAATTAATGCTTAGCCAAATATCTAAGGACCTCTTGACACAATAAAACAGGGTGGTTGAAGCTTGAAATAAACCCTCACAGATAATATTTCAAGTTCTGTGCAATGAAAGCAGAAAACTGCATACCAATATAGATGCAAAGTTTTTAATAACATGTTATCAACTTTAAGATGACAATTTATAAAAGAAATTGTACAAAACAAGCAACTGAGATTTACCTAAGAAGTAGTAAAAAACACCATGTGTGTTCTTTTGAGACTGTGTTAACTCATTCAGGATGTTATTTTCTAGTTCCATTCATTTGCCTAAGAATTTCATGAAGTCATTGTTTTTAATTGCTGAGTAATACTCCATTGTGTAAAAATAACCTCAGCTGAAAATCATATTATAATGTTAATTAATAGAGAAAAGGTTCTGAAAAATATCAAATAACCATGATTTTTAAAAGATCTTTAAAGAGATAAATAATAATTTCTGTAAGTCCTTTTTTATTTTGTACATATACATATGGCATTGTTTACTATTTTGGATTTGTAGAGTGTTAAAAATCAGTTGGGCAGGGTTATTATAATAGATTCTTGGGAGTTTCCATTGCACTATTTTGTTCCTGAATTACCAACCCAATGTAGTTATCTTCCCAAGTAATCTGGTTCTGCATATTCTCCCCACCTGATCCCTCCTGTCCACCTGCAATATTATTCTATTTTCACTTCCCAAGGAGTTTAATGCATTCTCCCTTGTGCCCTCCTATTACTTAGCCTCTCTGACTCTGTGAATTGTAACAAGATTATTCTTTACTTTAGAATTAATGTCCCCTTATAAACGGGTACATACCATGCTTGTCTTTCTAGGTCTGGGTTACTTCACTCTAATATTTTCTACTTCTATCCATTTGTCATTAAATTTCATTATGCTATAGATTTTAAGATTTCTTAATATATTTTCAAAATTAGACCTGTGCCAGACAGAAAATTTGTAAATAAATATTTCCTATTCTGTCTTATATTTGGAGATACAGAACTTTAAAAAATATCGTCTAGAGACAGGGACATCTCCAGAATGAGACAGAGACCCTGGATAACGGAGGAAACAAAGAATCAATGGGGGATGACCTTAGCTGTAACTCACTACACTGGGGATAGGGAAACTGAAGAGGTCACCTCCTACAGACAGAAATACCAGTGGAGAGGTAGATACACCAACCTACCCACAAATCTTTCAACGTAATATATATTCTGTTTACAAGAAATGCAGGCACAGGTGACAGGGAAGAGACTGGGGAGTGGCCAACCAATAACAAGTCCAATGTGAGACCCATCCCATGGGCAAGCACCAATCAATGCCTAATACTATTAATGACACTGTCATTCTTGCAGGCAGGAGCATATCAATGGGCCAGAACCCCTGGAACTCCCAGGGATTGGACCACCAACAAATGAGTACACATGGAAGGACCTATTACTCCATCTCCATATGTAGCAAAGGGTGGCCTTGTTGGACATCAGTGGGAAGAGAAACCCTTGGGCATGAGTGGGTTTGATGACCCAGTGTAGTGGAATGCCAGGAGTGGTTGGATGGGTGGGGGAGCACGCTCATAGAGGCTGGAGGATGGGGCATGAGAGGGGTTTCCAGAGGAGAGACCTGGAAAGGGGATACCATTTGAAATGTAAATAAAGAAAATAGAAAGTATCCAATAGAAAAAAATGTCAAAAGAGAGAGAGAGAGAGAGAGAGAGAGAGAGAGAGAGAGAGAAAAGAAAAAGAAAAAGAAAAAGAAAAAGAAAAAGAAAAAGAAAAAGAAAAAGAAAAAGGCTCCATGTAACCACTAATGGAAACAGACTCAAGATCAATGTCAAACATTAAGGTGCAACTTGGTGAATCATTTGGAAAAGGAGGAGGAAAGATTGTAGGAGCTAGAAGGCTTAAGAACACCATGAGAATATTCACTGAATCAACCAATTTGGCCTCAATGTGGCTTACTGACTCTGAACTGACAAGCATAGTACCTGAATGGGCCTAACCTAAGCTTTTTTTATGAATGCGGTAACCATAAAAAGTGAAATAGAAGTTAGAATATGTTCTGCGTGGGATGTTGATGTATGGTGGAAGTGGGTGCCTCAGCAAGCCCACGCCAAGGCATTCCTTCTTCTTGAGGGACCAGCCACACAACAGTATAGCATAGAACAGAGTTTATTTAGGGCATGGGGAGGGTAGTTAAGAGAGTAGTAGAGGCAGAGAAAGGCAGAGAGATGGAGAGAGTAGAGAAGTAGAGGCTGGCCATGAGCATGTGGAGAGAGGGAGGAAGGGAGCCCAAGGAGGCAAGAGAGAAGTAGGGAGCAAGAGAGAGAGGAAGGGCAAGAAGCACCTCGTATGGTGGGCCTGCCTAACTGGTTGTTGCCTGGTAACTGTGGGGAGGGGCATACTTGGCTGGTGCCATATAACTGTGTGGGTGGAGTACCAACAGTATGTATGGCACAGTTGTGGGTCTTTGGGGTGGGGATGGAGGGTGACTCCTAAAAGAGCAAAGGAAGGCTGTTTCTCACACTTTTGCCTGCTTTGGGGACCCTTCTTCCTTCTAGATTGCTTCATTCAGCCTTATTGTGAGGGGAGGTGCCTAGTTTTATTATAACTTGCTATTCCATGTTTGGTTGATATCCCTGGGCAGCCTGGCATTTTCTGAAGGGAAATGGAGAAGTGGATCTGGAGCAGGGAGGTTGGAGGAGGAACTAAGATAAAAGGAGGGAGAGGAAACTTCAGCCAGGAAGTAATATATGAGAGATTAAACTCATATATTCTTTAAAAGTAAAAAAAGGGGGGGATAGTTTGGGAATAATATAAGTTCGTTGTCAGCATCTGTCATTGTTTCTTTGGTCATATATTATTTGAATAAAAAGAAGTCCCAGAATAAATTGTGAGAAATGAATAATTTTGTTCCTAGGACTACAGCTAAATAAATGTCAGTAGATTGACAACTTAAATAATGAGGTAACAGATTATCATGATTATGCAAAAAGAATGATCTGTGTGAAATGACTTGAGACAGACCAGAGAATAACAAGGTGGTCAGAATGAACTGAGTACTGAGTGATGTCCTCTGAATTCTACATAAATTCTATTGCTCACAAATATATCTGTGATCTTACACATTGATACACAAGGCACACACACACACACACACACACACACACACACATGCACAAATACACCACACACACACACACACTAAAATTTAATAGCTCAATAAACATGATCTATAAACAGTTTTCATCTTTGTTAAATTCTACTTCACTGATACTAAATACTGCTATTAGAGTGTGCTATACTTCTACAGAGTAAAATAATTTAATTTGTTCTTTTTCAAAGATATTATTATTTACACAAACATGTTTGCTTTGCCTTAGTACTGTCAGAAAAACTAAAGGCCATTGACTATAAAACTAATAATGATTTTGGTAGTTCTTGCTCTCATTTTGATTATATTATATCTAAAATATTTTATATTTATAGAGTAAACAGAGAATGAAAATATATGTTAGTCGGAGACAAAGACTCAGATTTACTTTATTGGCCCTTGGTAGTGTACTTTAGTAGAATAACAAGCAAATCTTATAATAATCAGAATCAGAATATGTGGTTAAAATTTAGAAGTGTGCCACAGAAAAATATAGATGAAACATGTATTTGCTGAGAAACATAAACCTGCTTCACAAAGTTTTGAATAGAAGTTGAGGTGTTTGTCACAGCAGGAAGAAATTTTGTAGTCAGCCTGCTATTCCTCCTATATGATTTAGAATAAACAACAAAATGTAAATTTGCACCATGACCTCCATGATATTTACTTATACTTTATATTACTCATTAAGTACTAGCATATACAAACTAAAAGTGCTACAGAGATAGAAGAATTTTCTTTTACTTCAAAGCACTGGATCATATTTCATATTTATCTGACACAAGCTGAGAACTAAAAATCTCTGAAGCTTTCAAACATGTTGCCTCAAGTCTGAGTCACCTAATATTGAAAAGTGCTACAGCTGGATAACAGCTGGACATATGAATATCAAATTTCTGAGGAAGCAAATAATCTTCTGTACTCTGTACTCTTTGGATGCTAGAGAGGATGGCCTTATCTAGATATGCTTTGAAAGTAGGAGGGTATAGATTTCTGTTTTAATAACCACGTGGTGGCAAGACTCCACTCAGCTAAGCTTCCAATTTGTGAAAATGAATTGAAGAAATATTTAGGTATTTAAGGTCTGATGTGGTGCTGCAAGCTTTTATTCCCAGCACTTGGAAGGCAGAGGCAGGGTTATTTCTAAGTTCAAGGTCAGCCTGACAAATAGAGTTCACAGAGAGTCAACTTAGATATGGAAGAAAACTATCAAAGTAGAAGTCCGGTGAAGATGTATTTGAATGAGGGCGCTATCCAGCCATAGAAAGCAGTAGAATTTGGCAGCTTTTACCTTTTGGTTTTAGGTTGAGAGTCATACAAGAGAGGGCATGACACTATGAAGATGAAGCCTGGATTGCCTTGAAGACTCCAATATTGGAGATGCCAGAGTCGTGGAGTACCTGACACAGAACACTGGTAACTAGGAGAGTTAAACACTCTCCCTGCTACCTTAGAGAAAAAAGTGTGTTGCAGTCTACGAAGCTGAAAGGTGTTAGAGATCTGAAGAGTATTCTGACACCAGAAATGAAGACCAGAGACAAGGTTTGGAGTTTGCCAAGCTAATATTTGGTTTTACATTGGTCCAGTATTTTACCATTCTGTTCCCTTCCTCCCTTTGGAATGATAGCATACATCCTGTGCCATTGTATACTGGAAGTATATGTTGAGCTTTTTGATTTTTATTTTAAGGTGGTTTTAGTAAAGATATTACATAAGTCTCAGAAAAGGCTTTGAACTTTTGACTTTAAACAATACCAATACTGTGATAGACTATGTGGACTTTTTRTTTTGGACTAAATTCATTTTCCATTATAATATAGCTATAAGCCTATGGGGCCAGGGAGTAGAACGTGGAAGCTTAAATAAAAGCGCCCCCCCCAGAGCCCAATAATGAATGATAGCATTAGGAAGTTTGGCCTTGTTGAAACGTGTGGCTTTGTTGGATGAAGTATGTCACAGAGGATGGGCCTTGACATCTCAGATGTTCAAGCCAGGTCCAGGGTGTCACTCTCTTCCCGCTGCCTGCTGATCCAGATGTGGAATGCTCAGCTACCTCTCCAGCCCATGTCTGCCAGTGTACTGCCGTGCTTCCTGTCATAATGACAATCGACTAAACCTCTGAACTCTAAGCCAGCACTATTGAAATATTTTCCTTTATAAGAATTTCTGTGGTTATGGTCTCTCTTCACAGCAATAGAAACCCTAACATATTACCTATCAAATAAATGAATAATTGATCTTTCAAACTATTGATCAGTAGTTCTCAGCCTTTCTAATGCTGGAACCATCATGTTCCTCATGTTGTGCAGCCCACCCTCCAATCATAAAATTGTTTTCTTTGCTACTCTACAACTAATTTTGCTACTCTTATGAATCATAATGTAAATATCTTATATACAGGATATTTTATATGTGACCCCTGTGAAAAGGTCCTTTGACCTATTTGAGGGAGGTATCATTGACTGACTAACTGTAGTGGAAAGAGAATGATGAGTTGAGATTTGCAATGATTTAGCATCAGTTGTGAAATAAGTGGATTTCACTTACAAAATATGGGTCAATTATTGGTGTTGAAGTAATTTAGATACACCTTTTGGTAACTTATTAAGTGGATATAGGTATTGAATGAATATTAGCATAAATGCACTTGATTATGTTTTCTTATACCTATAGCTCCTGGTTCAGTAGGTCTATTCACCAAAACACTGGCTATGTGGGACTCCGAGGAGTCTTATGCCTGCCAGTTTGCTATCATATTTACTAGAGTAACAACCTATATTATTTGTCTACTTATTTCTTTCCATTTTTGTTGTGCATTCTAAGAAAAAGCATAAATATATCATTCTCCTCTTATGTTTTCTTTTTGCCTAAACTTTCTGGATCTACCTTTTTTCCTACAACTTGATAATACATAGAGCTCTTTTTTATAAGCATTTCATGCTTGAGTTTTAATGCTTTCTTCAGAAACATGTTCTTGGTTGGAATTTCCATTCATATTTGAAATCTACATATTGTATAATACAATACAATAGTTTTTCTTTAAATGAAAAGCATGAATATCCTCAAAACATATTAAGTGCACTAAATGGCTTATTATTACAAGGTCCTAGAAAAAGGCTCATGTTTTATTTGCTTTCTTGATCAGTGTTTGGCAAGCAGAGTATGTTAAGTGAATGTTTGTTGAATCAGCAGAGACACAAAAAAGAAAATTTAAAGCAAACAAAGACAAACAAATTTCTTACCATCCTAGATTTTTAAGAAAGTGAAAGAGACTGGTATTCTGATATCTCCAGTAACACAAACAATGTGATTGAAGTATATATTAAATACCAGAGATGTTATGTCAAGGATAAATCACACTTGCCACACTGCTTCACTAGGAATTTCCTATAAGCAATCATGTGCTCCAGTGAGGGGGACCTTTGGGAATCTGCATGCATTAATGAAGCTGCAAAAGTCTTACGAGTGTTAGCTGTCAGTAAGATGAGCATGGTGGATGTTTCTAGGTGAGGGATAGAATGCAGATATCACACCCTTGTTTTCTTCTTCACTCAAGTACCTCACTATGAAATTCCAAAGCAAGATACTGAAAATTTCATATGTCAATCATATTCTCAATGAAATTTAATTGGCTAAGGAAATAAAAGAGGGACCAATCATTTATTTCTTTGGATTCTCTTTCTCTTTCAATGGATGAAGAATCTGCTAATGGTGACATATTAAAATGCTGTGGTCAGTACCTGTCTTGAAGTTTTGATCCATCTACTTTCTGTGACTCTCTCCCTGATGTCCTTTTCTCTTAGAAACTTGATGCCAGTGCTTTGAAATAAGCAAGGATATAGCTTCTTTTTAGGGGATATAGTGGGCAGGAGACTTCAGAAAGTAAATTTCTAAAGCTTTAAAAAATATATTTTATTTCTGGAATAATCACCTTGTATTACAAGTTATAACATGTACAATTTAACTGGAACTCTTAATAAGATAATATTTCATAATATCATGTGTGTTTTTTTTTTACTGGGCCCACAAATCACATCTATAACTAGGATACTTTTAGTTCAAATAGGCTATTCATGAATGTATTATCCTATCTTTTCTTTGATGTCTGCTTTTATTGTTAAGTTATGTCTTCCCTATCAAAGCTATTTTATAAGTTCCTCACTGAGGTCATCATAAGTAGAAACACTTAATTCTGTTCAGTATCACTATCTGTCTCTGCCATAGCATGATTTCATTGTTTTCTGTTTTAAAAGATTTACTAAGATCTTCTCTGTAGTATGGATCTATTTTTTAGGGAATAAACTACAATAAATTAAATGCAGAGCAGTATAAGATTGCTTGAGTTTATTATAGCTCTAAGGTTCTTTAGGTGACCAGAGCCCTCAAAGTGAGCATCTTAAATATACATGTTATTATAAAGTTAAAAATCTTCATGGGCTCTTGCTTCTTGTTGTACCTGTTTAGAACCTGGCTAGTGGGTCACATGCTGCCCTTGTGGTATAGTTCACTGGACTCTTCTTAGTCTGAGTTATGTAGTGACCTCTCAATCTTTCTTCCTACTTTTACAAATTTAATGTTAAAAAAACTTTGAATTTAGGATTACATTTGGAATAAAAATGTCACCGGGATTTGGAAAAATGGGATTAATATTACAAAGTATATTGCTTTCAATGCATCTAAACATGTACCACTTTAAGCATAAACACCAAATACGATTTGTGTTTTGTAAAACTGTCATTTTCCCTCCATAATGATTAGTGTTGCAACAAGCTGTTGCCTTGTGGGTATTTTTCTTTTGAAACATATGTTAACAGCAGAGGGCGTAAAAATATGCATAAATGAATGTAGATGACAAAAATCAAAAGTAAAATTGTAAAAGAGAGTCCATACATGGTTGTCTTTCCCCATTGCTATTTCTATTAAACTATTAGTTCAATAAGCAGTGACAATTTTCACCACTGTTGTTCTCATACTAACTAGTATTCGCCACTGCCTTTTGAAGATGTGGGGTGATTAGGTATTAGTGTGCATGTGAAATTGCCATGGAAACTGTAGCCACATTCTGCCAATGAAAAGCTTCCAACATGCTTGCTCAACTCATGCCACTTATAAATTTAGTGATTTTAAACACCTGTTCTCTAGCACATGATTGCTGAGATTTAATGGGGGTCTATTAGAGCTGTAAATAGGATGGATGTCTTGTGGTGATGTGGTATATTAGTGTGCATGCCTGTTTTTGAAAAGGGTAAAATTCTCTCCAACTCATATTTCCATACCTATGAAATTCTTTCTCTCTTATAAATGATAACTTTAAAAGGCACATTTAGATGCAAACCACATTCTTGATCTTCTCTTGTTGGCATACAAATTAGTAAGACTTATTTCACTGCTGTACTCCACAAAAAATTCAGCATTTATATTGAAACCCAAGAAGACCCATTGTTTCAGCTTCCCGAAGGCATCATATGCAATTGAATTATTCTTAGTTTTCAATGAATTTATTCTCCCAGACTTTGATCTTTCACTGTGTTCTGGTGGTCAGAGTTTTTTTCCCTTTGGCTCTTCACATACATTAAAAATCCTTACAGTAGTGCTTTTATTATAGATTCTAAAGAATATATTTTTGTCATTTTTGCCACCTTAGTTTGAATAATATAAAATTTTGACAAAATCTGTTTGTAATAATTTATATAAGTGAACAATGATATACCTCCATATATTTCTTTTTTTAATTTTTTATTCAATATATTAATTTACATTTCACATGATTAAGCCTTTCCAGGCTCCCCCCACCCGGCAAGTTCCGTAAGCCCTCTGTTTCCCCATTCATCCCTTCCCTCTTCCCTGTAGTGGTATTTCCACTTCCCAGTGTAGGTATTTCCCTACACTGCTGCATTAAGCCTTTCCAGAGTCAGGGGCCCGTCCTTCCTTCTTCTTGGACATCATTTGCTATGTGGATTGTTTCTTAGGTATTCCAGTCTTCTAGGCTAATATACGCTTATCAGTGAGTGCATACCATGAGTGTTCTTTTGAGATTGGGTTACCAATCTCAATTACCAAGGATGATGTTCTCCAGCTCCATCCATTTGTTTAAGAAGTTCATGAATTTATTGTTTCTAACGGCTGAATAGTACTCCATTGTGTATATATACCATATGTTTTGTATCCATTCCTCCATTGAGGGATATCTGGGTTCTTTCCAGCTTCTGGCTATTATAAATAAGGCTGCTATGAGCATAGTGTAACACATATCCATATTGCATGCTGGGGAATCCTCTGGGTATATGCCCAGGAATGGTATAGCAGGGTCCTCCGGAAGTATCATGCTCAGTTTTCTGAGGAACCGCCAGACTGATTTCCAGAGTGGTTGTACCAACTTGCAATCCCACCAGCAGTGGAGGAGTGTTCCTCTTTCTCCACATCCT
>BDUI01001226.1:143601-154533 GCA_002335545.1 Apodemus speciosus
ATCCTGACTGGTGTGAGGTGAAATCTCAGGGTTGTTTTGATTTGCATTTCCCTAATGACTAATGATGTTGAACATTTCTTAAGGTGCTTCTCAGTCATCCGAATTTCCTCAGGGGAAAATTCTTTGTTTAGCTCTGTACCCCATTTTTAATAGGCTTATTTGGTTCTCTGGGCTCTAACTTCTTGAGTTCTTTGTATATATTGGATATTAGCCCTCTGTCAGATGTAGGGTTGGTGCAGATCTTTTCACAATTTGTTGGTTGCTGTTTTGTCCTTCTGACAGTGTCCTTTGCTTTACAGAATCTTTGTAATTCTATGAGGTCCCATTTGTCAATTCTTGATCTTAGAGCTTGGTTTACTTTTAAAATGTACTTGCCTTTCATATTTGAGTTTAAGCTAGTTACTTTTAGTTATATAGTTGAGTATTTGTAAAGAATGAGTTGTTTCATATCACTAATGAAACTAATTACAAGCAGTTGAAATATTAGTGATTTTCAACTTGGTTATTCTCACTACTATAAAATTGGTAATACCTATAAATTCTTTATAGGTCATATTTTAAAACAATAAAGTCCATTTTTCTTACTTAATATTTGAAGCTGTGGAGGAAATAAACACATAAGCATTTAAAGGCATTTATTTATTTCCAATAATTTATAAGTTCAGCCTTTAAATATTTAAAAACACTTTTGATAAATTAATTATTAATGTTATTAGATAAAGATCAGAAGCTTGCTTTTTCTAGTACTGAATTCCTTTAAGGCAGTATGCCACTAGAAATATTTTCTCTTTTGTTTGGATTATTCAAATGCAAAAGACGGTTTGGTAATCACACTGATCTGAGAAGGTTTTAGCATTCTATCCTTTATAATAAAAACTTAGTAATGCTGTTTTTCAATTTATTGTATAATGACTTCATATTTTAGTATATTGAATATTATAATGCTTTCTTCTTATGGTTAGACATCAAAGGATCACATAATGGTTTTTAAGGCATTGAGAACTGGTTATGTGGTGGTTTGAATGAGACTGGCTCCCAAAGACTCATATATTATTTGTAGGAAATGAGCTGTTTAGAAAGGATAGGAAGGTCTCATTGTGTTGGATAAGCACTTTCCCTGGAGTGGCCCATTCTCATGCTTTCTCTTGCTTCCAGCTTGGGGATCATATGAAAACTCTCAACTATGGTTCTACTCCATAGGCATGGCTACCTTCCTATGACTATGTTCTCTATCTTTACAATCATGGACTAAACCTCTGATACTAGAAGAAAGATCCCAATTAAATGCTTTTGTCTGTAGGTTGACTTGTTACTGGTGTTTCTTTCCAGAAAWAGAAAGGTAGACATGGAAAGAGCAATTCTCAAATTCATCTGGTAAGAGAAAAAAAAACAGAATAGCAAAAATAATTCATAACAATAAAATAACTGCTGGGGAATCACCTTCCCTGACTTCAAGCTTTACTACAGAGCAATAGTGATTAAAAACTGCATGGTATTGGTACAGAGATAGACACATTGACTAATGGAATAAAACTGAAGACCTAGAAATAAAAACACACACTTATGTACACTTGACAAAGAAGCCAAAAATATACAATGAAAAAAAGAAGGCATCTTCAATAAATAGTGCTGGTCTAACTAGCTGTCTATATATAGAAAAATGAAAATGGCCCCATATGTGTCATCTTGCATAAAGCTCAATTCTAAGTGGAACAAGACCTCAACATAAAACCAGGAACTGAATCTAATAGAAAAGAAGGTGGGGAAAAAACTTGAATTCATTGGCACAGGGGGAAATTCCTAAACAGAACTCCAATGTCTCATGCTCTAGGATCAAGAATTGATAAATGGGACTTCATGAAACTGAAAAGCTTCTTCTGTAAGACAAAAGACATAGTCAATAGGACGAATTGGCAACCTACAGATTGGGAAAAAATTTTCACTAACCCCATATCTGATAGAGGGCAAATATCCAAAATATATAAAGAACTCTAGAAGCTAACCACCAAAAATACACACAGCCCAATCAAAAAATGGGGTATAGAACTAAACGGAGAATTCACAAATGGCTGAGAAGCACCTAAAGAAATGGTCAGAGTCCTTAGTGATCAGGGAAATGGAAATCAAAGCTACCTTGAGATTCTACCTTATACCAATCAGAATGTCTAAGATCAAAAACACATGCTGGAGAAAAAGGAACACTACTCCATTGCTGGTGGGATTGCAAACTGCTACGATTACTTTGGAAATCATTTTGGAGGTTCCTCAAAAAATTGGAAATAGATCTACCTGAGGACCCAGCTATACCACTCTTAGAAATATACCCAAAAGATGCCCCAGCAGGTCACAGAGGCATGTGTTCCAATATGCTCATAGCAGCCTTGTTTGTGATAGATGGAAGCTAGAAACAACCCAGATGTCCCACAACAAAAAAGTGGATACAGAAAATGTGGTTCATTTACACAATGGAATACTAATCAGCTATTAAGAACCAGGACATCCTGAGTTTTGCAGGCAAACGGATGGAGCCAGGAAACATTATCCTGAGTGAGATAACTTGCAGCCATCCCGCAGCCATGAAGAACTGGGTACACCTGGAAGGACAGCTGGTAATGAAAGAGAATGGACAGGTGAGAGAAATAATGAGCCAAGACAAAATTCTTTGTGATCAAGCCTCAAAGTTTAATGTTCAGCTGTGAATATATATGGGGAAACCAAGTACCTGTTGCTCTGTTTCAGATGGATTGAATTCTAAAGTGAGCTCAGTGGGCAGTCTTTTCCTTGCAGGAAGCTGCAAGTGGACAAGGCAGGAGAGTTGCAATCTGAATACTCTATCCTAGACTGGCTAGGTCAGCAGAAGACTGTGGCAGACAATTAAGGTCTTGTTATCCAGCTCAAGGCTGGGGGAAGGTCACAGGAACTCAGACGCAAATTGATATGCATGGTATTTACTCACTAATAAGTGGATATTAGTCACAAAAAAGTGCAGAATACCCAAGACACCATCCATAAAACTCAAAAGGGTTAACAAGCAGAAGAGCCCAAGTGAGGACACATCAATCCCACTTGGGAGGGAGTAGAAATTAATCACAGGAGGGGGAAGGGAAGGAGAGACCTGGGTAGGAAAGGGGACAGGAACAAGAAGAGGGGAACATGATCAGGTATTGGATGGAGAAAAAAGACCGAAGCCCTGACGGCCAGCAGAAAGAATGGAAACAAGGAACCTCATGAGGTAATAGGTTGTGGGGACCCTCCCGAATGTACCAGAGACCCAGGATGTGAGAGATTTTCAGGACTCAAAGAAGGGACCCTAGATGAATTGATGTACAGTGGGGAGAGAGAACTGGTAGAGCCCACCTCCAGCAGAAGGACAGGACATCAAGTGAAAGAGGGGCTTGTCATCACACAGTCAAAACCTCTGATCCATAATTGGTCCTCTCTGAAAGACCTGCAGAGACAAAAATGGAGAAGAGCCCGAGGGAAAGGAGGTCCAGTAACAGGCCCAAAATGGGATCCAGTTCAAGGGGAGGCTCCTAGGCCTGACACTATTACTGAGGCTAAGGAGCTCTCATAAAAAGGAACCTATCATTACTGCTCTTTGAAAGACCCAAGAAGCAGCTGACCAATGGGCAGAAGCTGCTGACCACTGTGGTTGAAAGCTGGAAGAAGTTGAGGAGGACAGCAACCCTGTAGGAGAACCAGCAGTCTCAACTAACTTGGACTCCAAGATCCCTCAGATACTGGAACACCAACCAGGCAACATACATCATCTGATATGAGGCTCCAAACACATACAGCAGAGGACTCTCAGGTCTGGTTTCAGTCAGAGAAGTTGTGTCTGACCCTGAGGAGACTGGAGGCCCCAGGGAAGTGGAGAGGTCTGGTGGGGTGGGGAGTGGGGACATCCTCATGGGGATAATGGAGGCAGGTAGGAAGTATGGTATGTGGAACAGTGAGAGAGAGGACCAGGAGGGGGATAAAATCTGGATTGTTAAGAAAAAAAAGATAAAATAAAATTAAAAATTGAGAAAGGTTTCCAAGACATATTTCTTAATATTCTAATCTCTAAATTTTAAATAAAATAAAACACATTTTAAATAAAAATAATTAAGAATATTTTTGAATTCCACTCTAAATAAGACATGACTTTCTAAGGTAGAATGGGACATTGCGGAAGATGGACAGAAATTATGTAAGAAAAGGAAGACCTAATAAAAGTTTATGAAGTAACATCCTCTAGGCTTTGTACAACCAGTACAATCATCACTTTATATCAAATGTGTTTAGAACACTGAGCCACACAAGACAGACCTTGTTAATAATCACTTACCTAAGTAGGAGAGCCTCATGGGTTTCTACTTAATACTGATAGATTCGGGAGGAGTCACTGTCTTGAGTTATATTTATACTCCTGCAGCCACTAGACATGAATTTTGCCTCCAAACTCACTATCACAGAAAGACAACCTTGGTTAAACTCAATGGATCACAAAACAAAAGACGTAGACATGGATAAGAAAGATATTTTGTGGGAAGAAGGAAGGTAGATAGGACAAGTATGGAGTTGGATATCATTGTTTGTGTGGATTGTATATATGTTTAAAGTTATTTTAGAACAAATCAAATGAATATGTTCTGTATATCAAAAGCCAACTGAAAGAATTGCATAAAAATATTTTCTAAGTATTGAACCAAAAGTATATTTATACAAATAGTATATGAAGAATTCAAAATTAAATAAAAACAGAAAATAATCCAATTAATAAATTTGAAAATGAGATGAGTAGATATCAAATGAAGAAGCACAAATTTCTAAAAAAATGCACACAGATGTCATTCTTTTTAGTTACTAAGGGTATGAAAGCCAAAATTACACTAGTATTCCATTCCATTCTAAGCAGGATGAKTATATAGAATACAAAATGATATCAAATTTATAAACTATAAAGGAAAGATCCATAAACTATTGGTGAATGTGAGAATATGTCCAACTGGAGAACAATTCAGTATAAAACTACCACAATAAAATAAAAATAAACTCATGCCATCATCAGGATATATGTGTCAGCCTTCATGATGAGGATGTGTAACTAGCAGGACACTACAAACATACCTGCATTTTTATGGTGCCTTTGCTTTAGTATCTCCAATGGAATCAGTCTATGAATCTTGGTGCTCACATATGCAAGTGAAATAAATTGTGGCACTTATACATAGYGAGCTAAATTATACATATATAAGAAGGGTTCAGGAAAATATACTTAACTGGGGATCATCTTGTTAAGTGAAATGCTGATCTCATAGTAACAAATAACATGCTTTACCTCATATGTTGTGTTTAAGAAATATATATGAAGATAAACTAGGCACTATAAGAGTTGTGTAAAGGGAGTTAAAAACAGAAGAATATGATCAAACTATGTTTTACACATGCATTTCTCTGTATATTAATATATGCTAATAAAATTCTGGCTGCAATAAAAGTAAATATAGCCTGAGTTTATTTAATGAATTATTATATATTAATGATATTTCTTCCTTAATTGGTTGTGTTTTTGTTATTTAAACTTGGATTTGATACCATATTTTTGACTCATGAATTAGCTTTCAAAATTGTGTTTCAGGAGAACTATGGCAATCTGTCTATTAAGCAAGCTCTATAATACTGTGTTGAAATATTTTTTATATTCTCTATTTTTATAGATAGCATGTGTATATGCTAATCTATTTAGAATATGATAAAACTAGAAATTGAAGAGTGTTCTTGCTTCTCATCCTTGCTACCATGAACTATCACTGTTCTTAGCCATTCTGACAGATATAAGATGGAATCTCAAAGTAGTTTTAATTTTTATTTCCTTGATATATAAAGATGTTAAACAGTTCTTTAAGTGTTTTGCAGCCATTCGAGATTTTCCTAATGAGAATTTGCTATTTAGGTTTGTACCCATTTTTTTCATTTGATTATTTGGTTTGTTGATGCCATGTTACTTGAGTTCATTATATATTTTGGATATTAGCCTGCTATTAGATGTGGAGTTGGTGAATATTGTTTTCCACTCTCAAGGCTGCCATTTGTCTTATCGGTGGTATAATTTGCCTAATGAAATTTCTCATTTTTTTGAGATCCCATTGGCTAATTTTCAATTTTGGTTCCTGCACTATTAGTGTTTTCTTTAGGAAATTGTTTTCTGTATTGATACTTTCAAGGCTATTACCTACTTTCTCTTCTATCAGGTTCAGTATGTCTGGTTTTACACTGAGGGCTTGAGTCAACTAGGACTTGAGTATTATGGATGGTGGTAAAAATAGATCTATTCTCATTTCTTCTACAATCTAGTTAGATTACCACAATTTTTTGAGGATGTTTTCTTTTTTCTACTGTATATTTTTGGCCTCAGGGAGTACAAATTCATATAGCCATGATTGAAATTAATATAGCTGTTCCTCAGAAAATTGGAAATGCATTTATTTCAAGATCCAGCAATTCCACTCTTGGGCATATACCCCAAAATATCCCCATTTCACTACAAAGACACTTGCTCAACTATGTTCATAGAAGCTTTATTCATAATAGTCAGAAACTTGAAACAACCTGGGTGCTCCTCAACTGAAGAATGAAGAAAGAAAATGTGGTATATTACACAATGTGGTGTTACTCAGCTTTAAAAAATTTGCAGGCAAATGGATGGAAGTAGAATTAAAAAATCATCTTTAGGGAGGCAACCCAAGCACAGAAAGACAAGCATGGCATGCATTCACTTCTAAGTGGCTATTAGCTATTAGATAAAGGATTATCACACTATAATGCACAGACACAAAGAAGTTAGATAAAGAGAGGAGATCTATGAGGGACACATAAATATTCCTGGGAAGGAAATAGAATAGATTGTGCTTTTACTGGGATTGGGTGATGATGGAAACAGGAGAGACCAAGTGGGATAGTAAGGGACAAAGGAAAAAGTACAGAGAAAGAAGGCTGAAATAAGTGGATATTTAGGATCAGTGATTATTCAGAACTTGTGGGAATTGCCAACCAATAGCTGGTCTTACTTGAAGCCCATGGAAGAGCCTAGGCTGCCAGGATCCACAACTATAGGAGAACCAAACATTTTTCATTAAAAAAAAAAGCCAATGAAACAATTCCTAATGATATTCTCCTGTACTCTTGGGATTGGGGCCTGTCCCAATTGTCACCAGTGAGGCTTCCTCCAGCAGCTGATTCAAGTAGTCACATTCAAGTATGCAGGGCTCAGGAACCCTGCAGACGAAGGAGAGAAAGGACTGTAAGAACTGGAGGTGTCATGGACACCAGAAGAACATGGCCCACAGAATTAACTAAGCAGGGTTATAGGGACTCATAGAGATAAGAGTGATAATCATAGAACTTGCATGGTTCTGTGCTAAGTTCTCTGATAACATGCTATAGTTAGCTTAGTTTGTTGTCGATTTTAGTGGACTCCTAAGAAAGACAGTGGGTTGTCTCTCACTTATTTACCTGTTGTAAGAAAAATTTTCTCCTACTGGCTTATCCCAGCCACAATATGAGTGTTTGTATCAAGTCATATTACATCTTGTTGTGCCATGTTCAGTTGATATCACTGGGAGACCTGCTTTTTTTCTGAAAGAAAATTGAAAAACAGTGGATCTGCAAGGGGAGGTTAAGGGGAGATTAGAAAAAGAAGAGGGAGGGGAGGGTATGGTCACACTTTACTGTATGATAGAAGAATACATTTAAATAATAAAGAAAATTATAGAACTAAATGTAGATTATTTTATTTATGATATAAATATCATATCACAATATCCTTATAAAAATCAAATATATGGTACTGTACTATTCAATGATATTTTTCTCTATTTTTATTCATATTCTATTACTGGATAATAAAAAATAAATAAAACGTAACAAAATAGAACAGTTTCAGTCAATTAATGCTGAATACACTACCTTTAGAGTAATTGCCAAGAATTATCTTGACTATAAACATCAATTCATTTCAATATGTTTATGTTCTACATGCTAATTTATGTATTTAATCATTATAGGAGTGATTATTGACCATTGATGTGAGTGAAGGCACTGTTCAAAATGTTGGTGAATAATGGATATAATCTCTACCAGAACTTCCAATTTAGCATCTTACTGCTGCCTATGATGCCATGGCTTGCATTTATAAGGTTCCATGTGCTCAAGGCATCAGAAAGCAAAGGGAAATCACTCTTAATCACACAATCTTCAACTTTATGAAACTGTGAATGGATAATTTATAGTTGATTAACTATGTGCTAGATAATGGTGACGCATGTTTAATATGTGGCCAATTATACAGACAATTCTGTTCAGTAAAATTTTACACTTACTCAATGACTTAATTATTGGATGCTTCTGTATATTACACAAATATTGTCTTAGACTGTTCTAAGAAACTGTAATTATAAATAGACAGTGCTTAGGGTTTTCCTCTGCCTGGGTCATGGTCTGATTTCAATTACTACTCATCTCATGGAAATATAATCTTGTTAATAATAGGAAACAGTTTATTTTTTCTCCCATTAGATAGTACAGGGCCATGAGCCTGTATCTTCATACTTGTGAAACAAGGACACCTTCAGAAGGGTTGTTTCACAAGGTCACCATCACTAAGCAATAACCCAGTCCTTTATTAACCATTGTGTTAACTACAAATGAGACATCATAAAATTGTTTTATTTGATCAAAATGTTTTCTGTTTCTTTTAGGTGAAATGTAGCTTAAAATATCAAAAAGACTTCTCAACAACTATTATCTATGGAATACAATTCCTTTTTCTATTTGGTTCTTTAATGATCTTAATATAAATCAGTATACTGCAAGTATTTGTTTCCATGATAACTCATTTCTCACAGTAAAAATGTATTTCTCTGAGTATGCTATTCTTCCTTGTTCAATGCAGCTGAATAGGGGTATAAAGAATGTAGTGAAAATGATTCAGTTTTTCCATTGTCCTTTCTTTTTGCCTGTTGATACTCTTCATCAATGCCGGAAACCTTTTTTCTTCTCTCATATATTATCCTTTACCATTTCGTTTGTATTATAAATTCTTTCAACCAATTGTTCTAGCTCCCCAGTTCATAGGTTACCCTTCGCATTCACTGTTTTACCTATTCTTTCTCCATTTCTCACTGGGTTTGGGCAATGCCTTACAAGGTTCAACTTCTGCATCAAGGAAATGTGCTATGGTTGCTAGCAGTCTTTGCTTGTATCTACTTACTGTTTTTATGAGGTCCATATTTAGATCATGTTCATTTTTAAAAGTGCCATTTCTTTCTGTCATCTAAATTCTTGCTATTCTTCAGGGTCACAGCTTCTATTTTACAATGTCTTTTAAGAAAGAGCAGGAGAGCTGTTTCTGGTTTTATCCCTGCATGGATTCTGAGGAAAGGGTTGAAAAGATTTCTCAGGATGGAGAGCCTCAAGCGGCAGGCAGCACAGTTGACTACACTCAAGGATTTATTGTCAAATTATTCTTTTATTGAGGTCGTTTCCAAATATTTGTGAAGCCCTCATATTGGGAAAGGCAATCTCTGTAAGATTAATCATCATATTCTAATGGAGGAAGGACAAGAATTTAAGGGACTCAGCAAGTGTTTATGGTGGGTAGAAAGCTGTCAGCTCTTTGAAGCAACTTCTCCCATTAGAAAGACTTCTGTGTGCTGTAAGTTTGTACTGGGGGATCAGTTCATCCTCAACTTATCCTTGTATGTGCTGTAAAGGAGCAGGCTTAGCTTATACAGAAAAGAGAGAAGAATAATGACATTTCCTACTTTGGTCCAAATAGTTCAATTCCTTCAAATCTATTTTTTGAATTCCCAAAGTCCAGTGTATCTGTATTTAGAGAAAAATGGAAGTAATTAAGATTAAATGAAGTTCAAAAAGGTAGTAGTCTGATATGCTCAGTGACTTTTAATAACAACATACTAAAGTGGGCTATTTCCCCTCAACCTCTATTTTCTTCAAAACTAAAACAGGTTTCTAATAATAAAGACTGAAGTAGGCTACCTACACCTCAGGAAGAAACTTCAGTATAGAAATGGAATCAACTCTCATCTTGAACTTGGACTTTTGTTTCAGAGCTTTGAAAGATACAGTTCAATTTTAAGCCACTAAGATTGTGGAATTTTGTTGTGGCAGCATGAACTTACTGCTATATATTCCTTACTGCTTTTGAATCCAGAAGGCTCTCAACACTATCTCTCACTAGCCTTCTTTTCTCAGTGGTTTTTTACCACCCCTATTTGTTTCTGAGAATCATGCTTACTCTGCATTCATAGTTTCTTTCAGATTTATTTTCAGAAAGAGAACCATGTTCCTAGCTTAATTCTCCATCTTGTCAGAGCTTTGTGCATGTTTCACATATGTAATGAGAGAGCACTTGGTCTCTGGTAAATTGTTGAGTATAGAGATTAAATAGGCATATGTTCCTGTTGAAAGCAAATGTTCTCAGCCATCCAAAGTTCTTCAGGTGAAAATTCTTTGTTAAGCTCTGTACCCCATTTTCTAATATGGTTATTTGGTTCTCTGGGGTCTAACTTCTTGAATTCTTTGTATACACTGGATATTAGCCCACTGTCAGATGTAGGGTTGGTGAAGATCTTTTCCCAATTTGTTGGTTGCCATTTTGTCCTTTTGATGGTGTCCTTTGCCTTACAGAAACTTCATAATTTTATGAGGTCCCATTTGTCAATTCTTGATCTTAGAGCAAAAGCTATTGGTGTTCTGTTCAGGAACTTTCCCTCTGTGCCCATGTCCTCAAGGGTCTTCCCCAGTTTATTTCCTATTAGTTTCAGTGTGTCTGGTTTTTATGTGGAGGTCCTTGATCCATTTGGAGTTGATCTTAATACAAGGAGATAAGAATGGATCAATTTGCATTCTTCTGCATGCTGACCTCCA
>BDUI01001227.1:21955-33551 GCA_002335545.1 Apodemus speciosus
TTGGAAAGACATTTTTAACTGAATTAAATATGTATGCACATCCTTCCCAGGACACATAAGGCTGGAAGAAACAGGATACACTGTTTATGCTACTCRCTAAGAAGAACCATTGTCTCTGGGCCACACCAGTATGATTCTGCACCTTTAGTCCCAAGTCCCTCCTTTATAATGGCAGGATGGGTCACATGTACTTTTTGCGAACCATTATCATTTTCTTCTTGGCCCATATGGCTCTCCATCTGCTTTGTATTGAGCACACAGTATATTTCTATTGCCCCTTCACTGCCTTGGCAGATCTCTGAATGTTGGTATTTATTTGCTCAATGTAGTTCTAGCTGCACTAACAGGGAAAGGAAGAAGAAATCTTTTCCACTCCCCATAAATCGATTCTGTGGGCCCCCAGCATAGGGCATGCTCGTATCCATGTGCTCACTCATTCACTCACTCATTTATCAAATGCTAATGAGTCCTTCCTGCAGCTCCATTTTATTTTTTTTAAATAATTTCATTTCTGAGTACTGTATTTACCTCATTTCCATCCTTCCTCCTCCCCTGGCCAACTCCTGTGTCTCTCTATTCCACCTCAACTACATAAGCATTTATTTAATTATTATTATTGATGTGTGTCCGTGTGTGTATGTGTCTTTGTGTAAAATCTCCTGAGTCTCTTTAGTTTGCTCTTCCTTTTATGCATGTATTTAGGGCTGAAYACTTGAGAGTGAATGAATCTCCATGTTTATCCTTGAGGAAAACTAATCCTTCCTCTCTCAGCAACCATTAATTGCCTGTGGCTCTTCATCTAAGAGTAGGGGTGTGTGGGAAGAAAACGGYGGRGACAGYGGMRGGGGTCCCACATAGGAGAAAACTGGCAGGCAAAACCCSTATGGGGGAACACTGGGGGGCAAGGCCCGCATGGGGAACACTGGCTAATCCTGTGCACTGCACTGGGGTAGGAATGGCGGGCGCCCAAGTACCTGTAGARCAAGAGACTGCCTGACTAGCACGGGCCGGAGGGTTCTTGCTCAGAAGGCGGTGCCATTCTGGCATGGGCCTCCCGGGTACCTGTTGAGGAAGCTTGACTGAGAAGAGGCTCGGTCCTTTCTTGGTGGCTGGAAACACTGAGGCCTGCTTCATGTTCTTATATGGCCGGTTTTGATAAGAAGAGACGGTTCATAGTTTCAATGCTTTATTATAGAAAAGTAGGAAGAGAAAAGGAGATAGAGAAGTAAAGAGAGAAAGAGAAGATAGAGGGATGAGAGCAGGCCATGACCACCTGGAAAGAGGGGAAAGAATGGGGAGGGGGGAGAACAGAGAAGCAGGGACGGGACGAGAGAAAAATGAGAGAGAAGTAAGAGAGAAAGAGGAGGGGCAAGAAGCCTCCTTTTATAGTGGACTGGGTTACCTGGCAATAGTGGGGCAGGGAAAGCCTGGCTGTAGCCAGGTAACTGTAGGGGTGGAGTTCAGCCACAACAGTAGAGGCCTAGGACTTGACCCCATGTGACTGACGGCCACAGGATTATGGAGCTGAGGATTCAGCAGGCTGGGAGTATGGCTCACTAGTTCTGTCCCTTGCAGAATGTKCTACTGGGTCTCCGGAGTAAGCCTTGCTCAACCAGACCAAAGACTGCCTTACAAGGTTCCACAAGGGTGGGGCTTATGAAATTTCCCCTAACCATTTTGGCATGACAATTGGTGCTGCCAGTGTGCAGGTCTTATTAGGCAATGCTCCACCTTGGGGCTGGAAGGGCAGATATGAAGATGCAGTCTCTCCCTCATGCTTCTCAGCCTCATGCACCTTACTTCGGGTTCCTGATAGGAGACTTCAGTTTCTCTATGATTTCTTCTTTAAATTTAGTATCTTCCTCACAACAGATCACACACAYAGTGTCCATCAATTGGGGCTTGACTAAATACACACATAGACATACTGATTTCTAGTCAGTATTCCTAGACCTTCAGAGTATACTTCATCTTATAACAAATAGGGTTTTCTTCATCTGACATATTCATTAAGAGGCTAGGGATTAGCCTCACTAGCAAAGAGCATCAATGCACCATGTCCCTTGGTTGCCTTACTCATAGACTCGATAATAATTGGCCCTGAGGGAGACAGAGTAAGACATTGTGTCTTTATTCTATGAAGTTTCCTGTTCGTTCATTTATATCTGTGCCTAAAAAAGTATGTAAAACCTCAACTTGAATTGTTTTATAGACCCCTGAATATGAAATGCACATAGGCTTGTAGAAATACAATGTGCTAACAATGAATGCTATGGAAATCAAGTAGTTGTCCATATTGAAATTTCAGATGCTGATAACAGCATCCCAGCAACCACCTACAGTTATGAATGAGAAATGTCTGGTCCTCATTGAAAGACAAAGAGAGAAGGGTGAAGTAGGAAAACAGCTTTTGAAAAGCCCAGAGAGGAAGGCTGTGTATGTTATCAACCAATCATAACACATAGGGCTTCTCCTGTAAACAACTCAAGTATACAGTAGAAGAGAACATGGGGACCTTCCCTCAATGCTTTATATGGTATGATGAAGGTGAGCTGAGTTTCCAAGGTTCTCCAGGACCTCATTATTGATGATGCCTTTAAACGTTCAATATCACCAAGCATSTTCAAAGCCAAAKAAAACAGTGCAGGCAAGCTGGATGAGACATGATTTGGGCTTCAATATGGGCAACTGACCTTTATCAATTTTATTCTCTTTGATGTTAATGTGCAAACCAGACCTGGTAGATTGTAGGGAACAATTTCTGCTTCATCTGGCTTTTGGTTAGCCAGTAGATCTGTACTGCTCTGTTTCTTTGAGTCTGTCTTTTGGTTACAGAGTAGGTGATAAATGTTTCCTAAAGTCAAAACTAATTTTAATGGATAACAAATTTTATATTTGAATATCAAAAATTTTTGGTGTGAAATTATTTATCATTTCACAAAACAACAGAATTCTTYATAATTGGATACAGRGAATCAAAGTCCTGTTCATTATATGCACAATAAATTACTGAGTAAAGCAAGAAGGAAAACACRGTGTTTATGGGGTTTACAGATGGATCATCTCCTCTGATACTATAGGCCCTCAAAAAGGATTTTATTGACACTATTTAAAAGGCTTTAAAAAATGAGGTAGTCRCTAGAACAAGACTKCYGTAGAGGAAGGAATTTAATCTAGATCTTCTGATCCTATATATTAGATTCATTCTTCTCTACGCTGTTGCTTACATTTTCAAATAATTATATAAAGAAGCTTTCTCTTATGAAATTTATAGAAGATTGCCAAGCTCTCAGGGAGTATGCTGACAATTCCCTCACTATCCCCCTTATGTGTATCATTTGATACAGGGATAAACACAGATGTGCAYGGATGTAATTGCATTGGACTCTCTTCTTGGCYAGGACCTAGCCATAGCATGTGTCTCAATAGGGAGCTGAGGAAGCCTACAAGTACAGACCAAGGGCTTTCAAGATGAAGATTGCTGTCAGTATGAGCTAYATGTATCACRTTCTTGGACAAAGCAAACCYKAGTTAGAGAGTTATGGGTAAAASTTCYAGTTGTGCTGTCACTTGTAGACATAGCGATGATCCGCACACCAACAAGCCTTATTTGCAGTTCCCTCTGTAGGTCTGATGRCATCTGTCTCTCTTAAACTGGGATACAAGGAAAAGAATAGCAAAGATTTTAAAAAGGATATTCTTCAGAGATTGTAAAAATGAGTCCAATTTATATGAAATGATAGAAAATGAAGCCATCCAGATACCAGCACTTTCATTCTTCTCYGAGGCATGAAATGCCACAGCTTAATAGGAAAGTTACAAATGAGCTATGAGGGAGCAAAGAAGGAAATTGTCAGACATATGGGGCAAACCTCTGCTTTATTGTTACCCTGGTAAAATTATAACCCATCACAAAAGATTACCTTCATCACAAAWTCTGGCCATTCGCATTACAACTAGTGAGGAGAGMGTGATGGCTAAGGATAGAGTTAAAGACTGTGCTCAATGTATCACTACTACTCATGTGTACGATGTCAAATAATAATTGCTTGGCAACCATGTATTGCTTCTAAATTRCATCAAATGCTACATGTTTATAGATTTACTGAGGAGGCATGCAAGGAGACATGCAACCCACTATCCTGTGAGTGGCCCAATCCTTATGTCGCCCTTTGTATTTTCCTGTTCATTACATTCTATGGAGTTGACAAAATTCTCTAGGAACTTCCAGACAAATGCTTGTATATTTACTGAGTATTTTTATTTGTTATGTGTTTGGTTTACAAGTTGCCTTGTTGTACAAGTTGCATTAATGTGACTTCCATGGGCTCACCTGTATATACACACACAAAGACTTAAACAAAAATCAGGAAAAAGTATAATTAGTATAAAGAAAAACTACTGAAGGAGTTAGAAAAGGAAAGGGAATACAGCAGGAGGGTGAGGCATGATTGTTTGAATATTCTTGTAATCCACAGACTGCAGCAAAAAAGGCATGTCTCATTATTCTACAGTTGCCACTTGATAAAACTCAAGTAAAAGACAAACTCCTGCTTGTCATCATTTAAAGTAAGGTATGCAAAAGATACAAATATTGTAATTAAAASTCAGTTTCCTTTCAAATGAAGCTTCTTAAGTGTGCAGAAGYATGCATCCATCATTATCTAAGAGTGTAGGTACCTTTTTGAAGAAAATACCTCCGAAATTAGTAGAAGGGATTAGCTGAGGTGTGCTGCATCCCCTAGTGAACTGGTAGGGACCACTTGGTTCTATGATCTTTCCTATAGTTTCCTTGCTCGCATGCTAGGAACCCTGCTCACAAAGAGTATTTGATGGCTACTTACTTTTGTATTTTGAAMGTCTGTAGAATTTGAATGGTAAGACTTGCCTCTCTTATGGAATGAGAAGGATATCCTTTGTTGTATAGTCATGGGGAGAATGGAAGAGGTCTGTCCTGGGAAGTAATAGTGACAAACAGACCTTCTTGCAGACTGCCTGTTTCAAGTTGTCTATGTCAAATTACCTTTTAATATGGAAGCACCTGATTTCAGAATGAGAAAACTAAAAGGTGACATATTTGTCTAATCTCCACTAACTAAAATGCTCCAAAAACTGTAGAGATTAGCCTCCTAAGGATGACAAAGAACAGTCTCTAAAGAGGGCAAATATATGATGGGAGAAGTGGATTAAAAATCCTGAGCCATCTATGGCATATTTTACCCACTGAAGAAATTTAGTGTCTACACAGACCTACCAGGAAAGAGTTCACCTGGATCAAAAAGCATTTCATCATGATGGACAATGTGATTTAACATGTAGGCATTAAGGGAGTTGGCTTCTTATGTCATTTATGGTCTTCCTAATTATTGTCATGCTTCTTAATATCTGCGTGCCACTGTCTCTTCATTCTTTGGTGCAATGAAGACTTTAGATAACATATACGTGGTGATTAATGCTGTACTCCCGACATTTTTTATTCTCCAAATGTATTAATTACTACCAGCACCATCCTATTCCTCACACAACTTGTTTTTCATTTGTTTGACTGGATGTACAGTAAAAATAAGCATGAACACTTCCTGCAAGGGAGAGTATATAAAATTAGAATAAATATTTCCCTTTGWGAGAGGTTTGCATGGAGATCATCTAGTAATAAATGCATGAAATCAAAATGAACTTAAAAGATTTATGGAGACTTGAGGTTTTTTTCAGGTTCTGTGACAGAAACAATGAGAACTTTTTTCAGTAATTTTATCTTAGAGAACTCTGTGAAATCAAAATGCTTTGAGATATTTTATTTGAGAAATGCTAATTTAGAGTTCTCAAAAAAAGAGAGAGAGATCTAAAAACTATCAAATGGCAGACCAAAAGAAAACTGGACATAGCCTTCAGGGGGAAAAATGTAGCCTTTGTTTCCATTTATTTTTGGTTAAGTTTCCATGGAGTTCTGTCTTCACAGGGCAATTGGACAATGGTGTTGTGTAAGAAGGAAGAGGAACAGTGTAGAATATAACACTGAGTGCCAACAGGACTTTGCATTCTAAATTGCAGAAGTTATTAGGGGGGTTCTCAAGCTGTGCCTGCCTCAGAGGCACTTAGGACACTTGATATAAAAATGCAGATTACTAAATCCTGACAAGATTCACTCAATCATGATATTGTCTCAGTAACACACTGTAAACATCTTATAGATCCAACTGCAGCCCACTGACTCAAATCAAATACAGTTAAGTATTCGTGCAGGACTTAGAGGTGAATAGTCATTCAAGTGACTTGAGTTCAAATCCCAAAATCCAAGCAACAAGACCTGGTGTGTGTTGTGTGTGAACCCATGGTCCTGGAAGGAGGAGACATTCTCACTCACTGTGGCTCACTCACAGTGAATTTAGTCTATACAGTGAACTGAGTCAAGCCAGAGACATTATCTTAAAGGTGGATGGCATTCCTGAAGATAACACCCAAGATTATTCTCCAGCCTCCACACGACTGTGTATATACATGTACATACATACACACAAGCACAAACACATATGTCCCCAGATATTATTTAGAAACCAATTCCATGGGAGTTGCAGAAAGAAATGATCTTTTGGTATTTTGAGAAAACATATTTCTTTTACTAGGGTTTATTTCTAAATTGTAGCTATGAATGTTTGGTTTTCATCATAGTAGTTAATATTATCATCATCTTTATACATCCTAGCTTTATTTATGAGTCAGCATAGTCTTTGTGTGAGAGCAATGGACTACAGGCATAGGAAAGTGTCAAGTGCTTTACATGGCACAGTGTTTGATTGTTCCTTGCCTTCTATCAAGTTAAAATGAGTCTATTTACTCAGCCTGCATTATACATTAAAGAGGCATTGTATGTACAGTTATTGGGACCCCGGGTAATGAACTGCAAGAGACACAAAGAATAGTGACTCTCCGCAAATATTTAATGAATTACCAAATTACCAGTCTTCAAAGACCAGACTGCAGTGTGCAGTTAGAATGAGAAATGTTCCCCTATGCTCAGGCAATTGACAACTTGTTCCCCATTTGGTGTGGCACTGTTTGTGGAGGTTATGGGGTGAAGAAGCCTTGTTGGAGTAAGTCTGTCAGTGGGGCAGATTTTGAGCTTCAGAGCCTCACTCCACTTACAGTTGACTTTCAGCTGAAGCCAAGATTCTCAGCTTGCTGCCCTGTTGCCCCACCACAATGGAGTCATAACCCTCTGGAACCATAAGTCAAAAGAAACATCTTTATTCCCTTCATTGATTTTCATCATGGTATTTTCATCACATTTAGCAACAGGAAAGCAACTAATACAGGAACTTGCAGGATTATTTAATGTGTTTTTGTAGGTGGAATTTTCACTTTTTTTCTTTTTTGTGTGAAATATTTGTATTGTGTAAATTAGAAGCCACATGCATTGAAATCACTGAATAACATTTTCAAATGTGTCAGTAGAATCATTGACAATAAGATACTAGAGTTTAGGGGGATATTGGAGTATACATCTTTAAAATGACCTAATAAAATTTACAATTCTAAAATATGCTTTTATACATTGTCATCTGGACATAAATTGAACAGTCATTACCTAGAGATCACTGAGCATATGCCAGTGCTAACTTGGATTAATTTTTTGCAGTGGAAGTTGTAAATCCATAATGTATGTGCATCTGTCTGTCTGTCTGTCTGTCTGTCTGTCTGTCTGTCTATGTGTAAACATCAAATGTTCTAAGCTCTTCTGTAGACAAGTCTACTGGAAATCCTCTATTATGATAAAGAAAACTACATCAACAAATGGACTTCAATCTTTGACAGATTGCTGCTGAAAGTTATTGATAACTTAATGGAACAAAACAAAGTCAATCCCACCAACATAGTTTTTAGACTGGGGACTGAATATTCTTAATTGAAAGAAAATAAGATTTGGGGGGAAATTTTTCTCTTCTGTAAACCTCAAGTTGCTCCTTTCTGACTAAATGCTTAGTTCTTCTGCCTGATCTTTCTGTTTTTGGATACATTCTGGTCCTTGGGGGCATTGCTGTATGACTAACCAGAACTTTGTTCCCAGAGGGTTCTGAAAGCAAATGGAAACCCCAGTTATTCCTTAGGCTCACCTCAGTCACTGGGTCTTTTACCTTCCCCATCTAGCCTACCAGTTATATGTGGGAAAGTTGTTCCCTCAGTTCCAGAACTGGATTTGTGATTTTTGTCATATATCCAATGTCATGTGACAACTAACCTAAAGGTGAAAAAAAATCATTTTTATTTGCAACAAAATAGAAAGTTAGTAGTGCTGCCAGTTTCTGATTTGCACCTCTTGTGTTTTTCATGTTAAATTGCTGTCTATTTTGTACGTTTACTTGGGAAAGACTCCAGTGGCATTTTTCATGGGTTTCTCACAACTTCTCTAAAATTATGGGACAAGGTCATTCATTTATTGAATGGATTGTTCAGTCTTACGTCAGTGTGTGTTTGGAACCATGAAGATCTTACTTTATTATTTCTTAGGTAGATTTGTTTTCCAAACTTTACCATTCATTGACAACAAATCCTATGTTCTTTCCAATCATCTTGGGCATCTAGTCATCTACTTTATAGTCCTTCCACTATGTTTGAATGAAGATCTCCAATTCTCCCTGGTACTTATCTAGGCTGATTTTTACAGAAACCCACTCATATTGCCAACCTTGAAATGACTTCTTGATTAGCAATGGTTGTCTAACCATTCTTTTTTTCTTGCCACTGGGTTAAAGATAGGCATGCATGAGTCCTTTTACTTGGGCACTAACTCCAGGACCTTTAGATTATATTCCACAGGATAGCAAAGTCTTTGGAAGTCCACAGACATCTCCAACCCTTCCCATTCTCCCTCAATGTTACATTTGAATTACTTCTCTTTGACCTATGTGTGTCCTTTGAACACGCACACACACACATAGACACACACACACACACACACACACACACAAAGTCCCTAGAGTGTCTGTAGTGCCATAGATTTAGAATAATGTAAGAAATCCATGAAGAAATTGCTTCCTCTTAACATAAACAATATCTCAAAGGATGGTTGTTAATGGTGAGATTTATGGGGGTGGGGAACATTTCTTGTTAGTAAACACTGTCATGTTTTTGATGTTCAAGGTACCCAGGCAGTTTTGTTACTATGACCACCATGACACTGTAGCCATACAATTGAGAATTACTTTTATGCCATCAAAGATACCTTCATCCTTCTTGCCCATGTGACCTCACAACTTCCTGAAAACTTTGGTATTGACTTGAGTGTAGTCAGTCCTTAGATGGGAAAGAGACTAGCGTATTTATCTTTACATCAGGATAAAATTGTAGAGAGTTGAAACTTTTCATTAAAGATCCCTTTATAGTCTGGGAAGATGACTCAGTTGGTAAACTGTGTGCCTTAGATCTATGAGAACAAAGTTCAATCTCTGCAGTGCACATCTTTTAAGACGTCAAACCAGATGGTATACATTTATAACCCCAGCTAGGAAGCAGAAATAGACAGGTCCTAGCCTATATATCCAGTTAGCCTACTGCTGAGTTGCAGGTCAATGAGAGATCTGTCTCTGTGAACAAAATGAATGGGGCCTAAGAAGCAATAGCTGAGGCTTTCTGATGACCTCTATTTAAATGAACAAACACATGCATATATACATACCCCATATCTTTAAAAGTTTATGAGATGTAGCATAAATATGTGTATTTTATATGAGGTTAATCATACCAGATATCTAATCATGCTGAAGAGAGACCACCCAATTTTAGACTGGGCATCCGATTTAATTACCCTAATTAGTTTTGATTGGGCAGCTTTAGACATGAGAATTCTTGTGGTAGGGAACTTATTATCACCATAATTGTTTTTTTCCTGATTACATATGTCATTAAATTTGCTCAAGTCAAATGACATGACATCATGCCACTAAATATTTCCTTTCACAAATGGGGTGAATATAGGCCAACAAAGGTTGTGAGCAATTTTCTCAAGTCACAGCTAGGGACTGAGAGAAATGAATGCATAACTCAGGTTTTCCAATCCTAAGTTAGGTTTTCTGCCAGTTGGGTAGAGCCAACTAATGACTTCCTCTGCCAGAGACTGCTTGATCTCTAATGACAGTCTTCCATACTGTATCAAAGAGTACTTCAGCCTCTGCCTGGCTTTAACGAGAGTGGTAGATAACTTGCTGTCCTTACTTTTGTGATGTAGTTGAGCACACTAAGATTTTAAAATAGAGAAAACACCTTAAAACCAATAATTCATTCTGCTTTCCTTTCACAAACAATCTGTGGGATCATGATATGTTAAATGCATAAATAAATAAGTAAATAAATCATATCTTTCCAATATATGGGTCTCTGTTAAATGAAAAAGCTTTAAAAATAAGAAGTCTTGTGGAGCAACTGGGACAGAAGTCTTCCTGCAACCATTGGCACCAGGGAGCCAGGAGATTCCACCACCTTCTGTGCACAGCCCGCCATGAGAGAGTGATCTCCCAGCAAAGCTTTCACTTCTGAGCACAGAGGTGAGATCTCCATCTTCTCTCTGAAGAAGACCAGCTAGGAACACACAGGGCATAAGGTCAGTGGAGCAGCTGGGACTAAAGTCTTTCTGCCACCATTGGCACTAGAGAGCCGGGAAACTTCATAGCCTTCTGTACACAGCTCACCAGGAGAGAGTGATCTCCCAGCAGTGCTTTCACTTCTGAGCTCAGAAGAATAAGGACACAGGCCTACAGGCCCACAGGAGGAACAAACTCCAGCCAGAGACAACAATACCAACTAGCACCAGAGATAACCAGATGGAGAAAGGCAAGTACAAGAATCCTACCAACAGAAACCTGGGCCACATGGCAACATCAGAACCCAGTTCTCCCACCACAGCAAGTCCCGGATACCCCAACATACCGGAAAAGCAAGAGTTGCATTTAAAATCATATCTCATGATGCTGATTGAGGGCTTCAAGAAAGACTTAAATAACTCCTTTAAAGAAATACAGGAGTACATTGGTCAACAGGTAAAAGGCCTTAAAAAGGAAACACAAAAATCCCTTAAAGAAATACAGGAGAAAATGGGTCAACAGGCAGAAACCCTTAAAGAAGAACATAAAAATACTTTAAAGAATTACAGGAAAACACAAACATTCAAGTGAAGGAACTGAACAAAACCATCCAGGATCTAAAAGTGGAAGTAGAAACAATAAAGAAATCACAAAATGAGACATCTCTTGAGATAGAAAACCTTGAAAAGAATTCAGGAGTCATAGATGCAAGCATCAACAATAGAATACAAGAGATAGAAAAAAGAACTTCAGGTGCTGAAGATACCATAGAAAACATTGACTCAATAGTAAAAGAAAATGCAAAATGCATAAAGCTGGTAACCCAAAATATCCAGGGACTCCAGGACACAATGAGAAGACCAAACCTAAGGATTATAGGAATAGACAGAGAGTGAAGATTTCCAACTTAAAGGGCCAGTAAATATCTTCAACAAAATTATAGAAGAAAACTTCCCTAACCTAAAGAAAGAGATACCCATGAACATACAAGACACCCTCAGAACTCCAAACAGACTGGACCA